>CAWUFW010023684.1:0-71442 GCA_963921515.1 Calotriton arnoldi | reverse complement strand
GTCCGAGGAGGGAAAAGTGAGAGGCCGATGGCCAAGCGCAACTCCCAGGAAGCCTGAACCTGTTCTGGATGTTCGCCTTTGTGCACAGACTGTTCACCCTGTTGACGGCAACACTACTCCCACACATTGCATGGGGAGTACAAGTTGGACCAATGTGTCAGACAACTGTGGCCCCGATACTGGGGATCCTGTCTACCCGGACTTTCAATTCACCTAGGAACTTGGGATTGCAAGATTCATGTACAGCACAACCCATCCTATGCACTATTAACACAAATGTATCACAATAAACACACTAATACACCATACTTGCCTCTGTCGTGATTCCAACGTGGGTGCTGTTATGGGGATGATGAACTGCAAAATTACACTGTGTATGCGAACTGCAACAGCAAGGACAACACAGGCATGTGAGTACAGGAAACGTGACACACATGAGGGAGACACACCACCAGGGCTACACGACACATACACACCTAGGCCATCTGACTCATTGCCTACACTGATGTTGCCAGGGAAGACGGTTCAATGCACAGACACCACACCCATTCCCAGTTGTAGTCAAGTAGCCCACAGGTGCAGTAAGCAAATGGCAGTCAAATGTGTGACCACAGACAACGCACATCACAAAGTGAAGCACAGGTTTATTACACAGTTGCAACATGCCGTAACCACTACAGATGCAAGGTAACCCCACCTGGCAGCGGGCACACAGTCAACAACTGTAGACGGAAGGAAGTCCATGGGTGTGGCGCACATCACCTGTAGGGACACAACAGCTACCAGCCTGGATGTGCAATCACGTCGTCGGTGGACACAGTTGACCAAACGAATCTGAAAGTACCCTGTGAAGGACAGAAATGACACACAGTCAAAAGCAATGGAGTACAGGACAGAACAGCAAAACACATGCACAATACATGTTACAAGATACCCACCCAGAACCAAGTTAGCATGTCAACACTGTTGGGGAGCACAGCCCACCTGTCACCACACATCGCAACACACATCCAGTCAAGTGGCCCATGGACACACTCCCACAGCACCAGAGCACCACCCACACATCATGCCAACTCACATCATTGACATGACACCTCAGGATACTCACATTCAGCTGAAGAAGTTGGTGATGAGCTGTGTGCGGACATCACCATCACCATCATCATCATCATCGTCACTGGCATCGTGGTCCAGGCCAGGATCCTCCACAGGTGGCGGATGTTGGTCATTGTCATCCTGGATGAGAGGCAACTCCTTCCGCACTGCCAGGTTGTGGAGCATGCAGCAGACGATGATAATCTTGCACACTTTCGCAGGGGCATATGGGAGGGACCCTCCGGTCTTGTCCAGGCAGCGGAAGCGGCTCTTCAGGAGACCAAAGGTCCGCTCAATCACTCTCCTGGTCCGACCATGTGCCTCATTGTAGCGCATCTGGGCAGGTGTCACAGGGTTCCTGAGGGGTGTCAGCAACCACGGCATGTTGGGGTATCCCGAGTCACCTACGGACAGACAAGTGCACATTAGCTGACTTGGAAAAGTGGGCAGAATACTACAGATCAGATCACACACAATGGCACAAAGTCAGTACACACCGACAAGCCAGGCACGCTGGTTCTGCATCTGTGCCATCATCCTGGGGATGCGACTACTCCTCATCACAAAGGCATCGTGTGCTGAACCAGGGAAACGGGCACACACGTGTGTGATGGTCATGTCTGCAAGACACACCACCAGTGCATTGACCGAGTGGTAGTGCTTGCGGTTCCTGTAGGCCTGCTCCTGGGCCTGTGGTGGTACCAAAGCCACATGTGTCCCATCAATGGAGCCAATTACATGCGGCATCCTCCCCAGGGCATAAAAGTCACTCTTCACGTCAGTGAGTCGTCGCAGTCTAGGGAAATAGATGTACCGGTTCAGGAAGGGCAACATTGCCGCCAAAACATCGCGGAGCACACGGCTGAACATGGTCTGTGACATCCCACCAGCAGTCGCCACAGTATGTTGGAAGGTACCAGTGGCAAAGAAGTGTAGGGCTGCCATCACCTTCACCTTGGGGGTCAGCGCTGTAGGATACGGCCGGCCAGGCTGCAAATGTGGGGACAACTGCACTGCCAAATCCTCAATCAGCTGCCAGGTGAAGCGGTACCGTCGGATGCTGTCCAGTTCCACCATCGTTGCCAGGTCTGGGAATGGCCAATGGACAGCAGGAGCCCTGCAGTGCAGAGGAGAAGTAAGCAAGATTGTCAGTCACCCCACATATGCGGCATTGAACACACTCAAGATCCCAACATACATCATTATGAGGCACAACTACATGAAGTGTGCAGTACCGGAAGGACATGTATGGTACATACATGGCCAACATCTGTCAACACGGTCCAACAGGTGGCATCAATTAGTCCCAGGTTGGCCCATTGGATATCATGAGGCTGTGTCACAGTTCCCATCTCCTGCTGCCGGGTCACAATAACCCCCCACAGTGACATGTGAGGACAGATGTGCCCCAGGCACCACAGCTCAACGACAGGTACATTCCCAGGGACCCTGTAATGCCACATGGACACTGGCATTACATGGAGTATCATGTATACACCACAGCAAAACAACCATGACCCCCACAGGTAGTGGCCCCACTTGCCACGGCAGGACAGACATGGACGTCTGTGACACACACGCACAACATCAGAGTCCATGCACACACAACGTGGATGTGGAGACTGTCTCCCATTGTGCACATGAAATCAGAGACATTGTAAACACCACATGCACAAAGACTGTGGAGGACCATCACTATTGTGCCACTGGGACACCCTGGCTCAAACATACCGTCCCACATGGGACTCACGGGGTATGTGACATGACATACACATACACCACTGTGAAATGTGACCATGGCACATGCACAGATATGAACAGTTGCACATCACAGTGGTCACGTACACGTAACACCCAGGATCCTGTCCCCATGAACACGTGCACAGCCTGGGGGTGGCTGCCCACAGGTGACACCCACAGGACAACATGTACACCAACATACACACAATAGGAAATGCAGCCTTACATGCCTTATGATAAAGTTTGGACAGGCTGTCGTGTGGTAGGTGTGCCCCTCACTCCCTGGGAGCTATCTGTGGCTGGCATATGTCCATCTGAGACAGGCATGCTGACATATGCCAGTCACATGTACAGTGATGCGTTGAACTGCAATGGACCGATCGGTGCCTCCGGCCGGCCCATTGCTTTCAATGTGTGCGGGTACGCGTTGTACCCCTGTGCGCGTTGAACTGCAATGGACCGATCGGTGCCTCCGGCCGGCCCATTGCTTTCAATGTGTGCGGGTACGCGTTGTACCCCTGTGCGCGTTGAACTGCAATGGACCGATCGGTGCCTCCGGCCGGCCCATTGCTTTCAATGTGTGCGGGTACGCGTTGTACCCCTGTGCGCGTTGAACTGCAATGGACCGATCGGTGCCTCCGGCCGGCCCATTGCTTTCAATGTGTGCGGGTACGCTTTGTACCCCTGTGCGCGTTGAACTGCAATGGACCGATCGGTGCCTCCGGCCGGCCCATTGCTTTCAATGTGTGCGGGTACGCGTTGTACCCCTGTGCGCGTTGAACTGCAATGGACCGATCGGTGCCTCCGGCCGGCCCATTGCTTTCAATGTGTGCGGGTACGCGTTGTACCCCTGTGCGCGTTGAACTGCAATGGACCGATCGGTGCCTCCGGCCGGCCCATTGCTTTCAATGTGTGCGGGTACGCGTTGTACCCCTGTGCGCGTTGAACTGCAATGGACCAATCGGTGCCTCCGGCCGGCCCATTGCTTTCAATGTGTGCGGGTACGCGTTGTACCCCTGTGCGCGTTGTACCGCAATGGACCGATCGGTGCGCACCCATTGACAATGGGCTTGCCTGGCAACGGACGCGTTTTCGAATTTCGAACGAGTCGGTTGCTGGAAAATCAGTTGGTCACCCACAACAATGTTGCAAAATCATGTATGTCATGAAGTTGAAGATTTGAAGGATGCTGTGGGCGTGTTTTGGTGCTGCTAATCCATGGATTGGCCAGATTCAGAAGATGCAAACGACTTGGACCTATCACTTTGGACACAAGGGACAGTATCTGCCTCTCCAGCACATATATATTGCTGGCTGTTCCCCTGAGAGCCCACTTGCCTGCACTACATGCTCCAAGACGACATCTGCCACTGCACTGCTGCTGTCTCTGCCCCTCTGGACCCTGCAATGGCACGTACTGTGGAGAGAGCCCCAGCCTTCAGCCTTGAAGAGAACCAGGCCCTGCTGGACAGCCTACTTCCACAGTACAGCAAGCTGTATGGGACACCAGGGGAGCAGGTGAGTGTTCTGTGCACTGCCTTTCTGAATGTGCATTTTGTCTGACTAGCAAGGCTGAGAGTCTGCACGCCACTGGCTAGCAGGCTCACTGAGTAGTTGTCACCCCCATAGTGTGTAGTGACTTGCACTGGACAGGTATGGTGCAGTGACAGTGCATTTGAACATGGTTTTACTTCCCATGCAATGATACCATGTAGTGACGTCTGGCAAACTGTCCATGGTCAGCTTTGCACTGCCTGTGTACATCATGTGCCCCTGTGATTGAGACATGTATATACAACTGTGTCATGCACGGATATGTTGCATGTGTGGTAATGGCCTTTTCACTTTGTCATCCTCACAGGTTAATGCCCATCGGAAGCAGGAAATCTGGAAGGACATCGTCCGGGCTGTCCGGTCCGTGGGGGTCTACAAGCGCCGGATCCGCAACTGCCAGAAGAGGTGGCAGGACCTTCGGGGCTGGACCCGGAGGATTGCACGGGTCCAGCTGAAGCTGTCGCCTCCTCGCAGGAGGGGCGGAACACGGACCCTGACCCCCACATGCTCCAGATCCTGGCGGTGGTCTTTCCAGACCTGGATGGGCAGCTGAAGGCCAGACAGCAGCAAGGAGGGGGTGAGTCAAAGACTGCACTGTGAACTCTGTGTTACATGCTTTGTGCCCTCCTCTGGCCTGGTTCAACTGCCACAGTGCAGCAGTCATGTTATCCAGGAGCCATGTCCCTCTATTGTGCACTGCCCACTGCTCATCTGATACCCAGGTGTGGCCCTTACAGTCAGGGAATTGTGTCACTTGGGACTGTGTCCTTGCAGTTTGCTTCACTAAAGGTGGGGGACAGCATCTGTTTCCCTAACTCTGTTGTGGGCATCATGGGTGGGTCCATTGTTCACACAACGCCTGGGTTTGGACATGTGATCTGCGTGTTGCTTTGATATGCGGTCCACTTGCTGAGCTGAGCCACCACATGTGCCTGGGGTATGTGGCACACGCCCATGCAGCGGGTGGGAACAATGTTTGTGCCCCAGGAGTGTGCAGATTACGTGTGTCACACATACATAGCCAGCTATCCACTGTCCAGGGCACATCCCTCATTCATGTGGAGCAGGACAGTCATGCCTACTCCAGGCCATGCAATGCACTCTGTACTCCCACTCCCGTGTATCAGCTGACACATTGTGCACAGTGATTTGACCCCTCCGGTGTCTGCCTCTGTGTCAGTGTGCTGTGGATTAGTTGCCAGGACTGCTGTGGTGTTTCTTGGTAGGGGCTCAGCATGCCCCTGGAGATGTGACCATAGGAGACGATACTTGTGTGTCACATAGGTGTTTGATCAGCTGCCCGTGCAGACTGGGGTATGCGAATGTGATGTTCAGGCAGCTGTTCCCCATTCACAGCAAATTGTGAGGGGCTCAGGTTCAGAGGGTAGTGTCACAGGTCTCCCATATGTCCAATAGGTGTGACCTGGACAGATGAGGGTTGAGATGATGTGTTGTGTGGGGGATGTACATGTGCACTTGTGCAGCTCCAGGACTTGCATTCCCCATGACCTACTATTGTGACACAGTGCATAGTGTTGTTGTCTGGCTGCCAAGTCATACATCACTGAGACAGTGATGTATGACTTAACAGTCATGCCTCTGCCATGGCATGTGTCAACTTATTTGTGGTCCTGCAGGGGAGTGACATGTGCTACATGCACACCATAGTGGCGCTGGCTATCAGGACATGGGTGCATCATGGTGTCTGTCGCTGGTATGCATCACATGCATTTCCTATTTGACTCTGGCCATCCCTTTCATCTGGAAACCTGTACTGACTCAGTGGCAAGAGCTGTGATGTGTCCACACCGTGTCCTCTGCACTGTCCAACTACTGTGTACTTGGTGCATGTGTCCACACTGGGGTGTTGCAATCCAACAGACACCAGACAGATGGGTGCAAGGCCATGTGGGATGTGAGTGCCATGCTTGGCATCAGACTGACAATTGGCTTCTCCTGTTCAGTTAGGGCACTTTTAGCAATGTACAACTAATGATGCCAGGGCTTGCTCTGTGATGTGCTGTGCTCACAGTGGTGTGTGCGTTTGGTGCAGGTGACTGATGTCTGTCTGTTTCCCCATTGTTTGCAGATACATCCACGGCCACGGAAGGGGACAGCTCCACGGACTAGGAGGAGCCAGAGAGCCAGACTGGGTCAGCAGCCGAGGAGTGGTCGGAGGGACCCAGTGACACGGAGGGCGAGGGGAACCACACCGAGGAATCCTCAGCACCATCCACCTCAGCTGAGGACCAGAGCAACTCGGAGGATGACTCCCTTGTGGAGGCGGGTGTCAGCAGCCACCACACCCCAGCTAGTGTTGATGTCCCCGCCACCACCAGCACCACCACCGCCCTCCCATCGGCTCCCATTCCCCAGGTCCGTGGAGGCTCCCATGCTCGGGAGCGTGTCTCCTTTGGCCCAGGCACCGCACCCCCTGCCCCTGTGTCCCCTGCTGCCCTGAGTGAGGAGTCTGTGTACCTCCTTCACCAGCTCCATGTAGGGCAGACAGCCATGCTGAGTGTCCTCCATGCGCACACCGCACTGTTGACTCAGCTGGTGTCGTTCATGGAGGGCATCTCATCGGGCATGTCTGACCTACAGAGGGGCAACAGGTCCATGGACTCCTCCCTGACGGCAGCAGTGTCCCTCCTCAGACAGTCCCTCACCCCTCCTGCCTCTGCTCCATCCACACTCCCCAGCACCTTGCCCGTCCCAAGCACACACACACCGGCACAGGCACACACCAGCACACACACATCCAGCACACAGACACACACGCCACAAACTAAACGCACACGCACGCACAGTCAGGGGACTGAAACCAGACTCACAGGGGATGGGGCCCTGGTACACACACACGCATCCACGGGCACTGCGCAGTCCTCAGTTGCCTCTCCCTCCAAAGCACCCTCCCTTGCCTCACCTGCAACCCCAAAGACCCAGCGCCTCTTCCTCAGTGACCTCGGCCTCTTCCCCTCCGATCCAGCTGCCCCAGCATCCAGGGGGAAGAGGAAGCCCCCCACACGGAGCAGAGTGCCCCTCGCCCCCGGACACCCTCCCCCAGGCGCAGACAGACTGAGGCCCCCACCCGCAAGTCCCCCCGGAGTGGTAAGAGCAAGACCCCGCCGCCGCCCTGCAGCTCAAGCACCAGGTCACCTTCCTCCATCCCTCAGGCCCCCACTCCACAGGTGCCCCCGCCACACCCTGCCCCAGGTTCCCCCACCCACAGATATACCATCCCCAAGAGGCTCCGGCCTTCTCCCCTGCCACTTGCTCTCCCGGCACCACACCCCCGCTGCGCTTGTCTGTGCCACTGATGTGGTGAGGGTGTCCTCCCCCTCTGTCCAGCCCACCTTGCCTGTTCCCCATTCTCCTCCCCTGGTGGTAGGCACTGCAGTGGAGTCCACTACCACCCTGTCTGACTTGGGCACTGCAGTGGCGGACCTGTCCACTCCATCTGCAGGGTCCACGGCAGTCGTGCCGGCACCCACAACATCTGAGCCATGCCCCCCAGTTGTGCCGGCACACACCATGTCAGACACCTCCACTGCAGTTGTCAGTGGCTCTCCAGCACCCACCACCCCTTCCCTGCTTCCTCCTGGTGAGCCCTGATCCTGTCCCTGCGGTGCCTGGCCTACCCCCCCGGTTGCCCCTCCTAGTGGATTGTCCCTGGTTTTGTGCAGGCATGTGTAGGGTGGCATCTGCCACTGTCACCCACTTGTGACTTTGTTGATGGACTGGCCATTGGCCTTTGTTTATGTTCTACCGGACTTCTACTTTTAATGCCACATATGCTGAATAAAGCAACTTTCTGTTCTCTAGTGCTTTTGCTTCTGATGTACATGATGTTGATGATGCTAACAATGCCCTTGCTGCAGTGATGGTGATATTTGGTCTCATGATAATGAAGTGTTACTGTGCAGGAACCCATGTGGTCCAGGGGTTATGTGTCCTATCCTGTGGTGTATCCATGTCATCCATAGCAGCATCTGAGGGTGTCATGTGTTCAGTATTTGGCAATGAGATTTCCTACTTAGATTGGCAACTTCACATCTGTGGCTTCCACCCCTGCACATCTGTTGTGCCTGCCATTGTTCTATTCGTCTACTTCCCTGACCGTGTGGCCATCTCCAGTGAACATGCAGGTTTGGGCATCAATGGGGAAGGACTCATCTGTGTTGTCAGTGCAACATTGCTATACAAGTGTGTTGGATCTGTGCTGATGATTCCGTTGGCACTTCCATGACCAGGCTGATGGGACTGGAGCCCTCATTTGTTGCTAATTGTTGATTGTGTGTCCCATTGCTGCCATGGTATGGTATCTGTTCGCCTCACATCTGCAGTCTCCACAGGGTATCTGCATGTGTGTGCCCATTGGTGCAAATATGTGGGTCTGCATTCGGATGGTCACTTCTGTCATTGTGTCATTGATGATTGTTGACGGTGTCAAGCCCCCATGGGTGTTGTTTGTCTGCACATGGCCAAAGTTATGTCTTATTTGCACTGCAGGATTTGGCTCCCCCAATTTATGTTGCAATGGGACACATACACTACTTTGCCACTGATGTGTTTGTTGTTCTGTGACCAGGAATCATCCATGCAGTTTGGCAGTTGCACCTCTTACTTTGTCAACACTTGCCTTTTGGTCACTGTGATGATGGGGGTTTGGACCCCATTGCCACAATGTTCAAGATGTGCTGCAGCTATGGACCCCACACTTGCCTTTTGGTCACTATGATGATGGGGGTTTGGACCCCATTGCCACAATGTTCGAAATGTGCTTCAGCTATGGACCCCACACTTACATTTTGGTCACTGTGATGATGGGGGTTTGGACCCCATTGCCACAATGTTCGAAATGTGCTTCAGCTATGGACCCCACACTTACATTTTGGTCACTGTGATGATGGGGGTTTGGACCCCATTGCCACAATGTTCAAAATGTGCTTCTGCTATGGACCCCACACTTACATTTTGGTCACTGTGATGATGGGGGTTTGGACCCCATTGCCACAATGTTCAAAATGTGCTTCTGCTATGGACCCCACACTTACCTTTTGGTCACTGTGATGATGGGGTTTGGACCCCATTGCCACAATGTTCAAAATGTGCTTCAGCTATGGACCCCACACTTACATTTTGGTCACTGTGATGATGGGGGTTTGGACCCCATTGCCACAATGGTCATGGCCTGCTTGCATTGTGGGTGCCACACACATATATGTGTGGCACATGTGCTAGGGGGTCACATTGTATGTTCAAAGTCATGTTCGGTGTTGTAGGCATTTGACACAGTCTACACACGCTTGTCATGGTGTTGGGGGGATGTCTTCTTCTTGCATTCCCTAGGTTGTGGTGTGCTGGTTGTGTCATGCATTGTCCATCCTATGAGTGGGGGTGGTAGTAGTGGTAGGCATCCTGCCCCCCTGGCTAAGGGTGGTGGTAGGCATCCAGCCCCCCCTGGGTGAGGGTGGTAGTAGTGGTAGGCATCCTGCTCCCCCTGGCTAAGGGTGGTAGTAGTGGTAGGCATCCTGCCCCCTGGCTAAGGGTGGTAGTAGTGGTAGGCATCCTGCCCCCCTGTGTAAGGGTGGTAGTAGTGGTAGGCATCCTGCCCCCTGGGTGAGGGTGGTAGTAGTGGTAGGCATCCTGCCCCCCTGGGTGAGGGTGGTAGTAGTGGTGGGCATCCTGCCCCCCTGGGTGAGGGTGGTAGTAGTGGTAGGCATCCTGCCCCCCTGGGTGATGGTGGTAGTAGTGGTAGGCATCCTGCCCCCTGGGTGAGGGTGGTAGTAGTGGTAAGCATCCTGCCCCCCTGGCTAAGGGTGGTAGTAGTGGTAGGCATCCTGCCCCCCTGGGTGAGGGTGGTAGTAGTGGTAGGCATCCTGCCCCCCCTGGGTGAGGGTGGTAGTAGTGGTGGGCATCCTGCCCCCCTGGGTGAGGGTGGTTGTGGTGGTAGGCATCATGCCACCCCTGGGTGAGGGTGGTAGTGGTGGTAGGCATCATGCCACCCCTGGGTAGGGGTGGTGGTGTGCATTCAGGCCCCTGTGTGCATTTGTGGCATTGGTGATGGGCATCCCGCCCCTATGGTGCTGCTGTTGCTGGTGTAAGTATATTCTGCATCCCTGTGTGTGTGTGTGATGTGTCGTGTATGTGTTGTATGTGTTTTGTGGTTGGTGTCTGGCTTACCTTCTGCGCCGTACGCGTCCGTGCCTGTTCCGGTAGTAAATGTAGAATATTGGTATGATCGGGACGAAGGGATTCATGGTTGGTTCGTGTCGTTCGTCCTTCTCGTTGCTTCGCGTCGTCCTCGTCGCTTCGCCTCGTCGCTTCGCGTCATCCTCGTCGCTGGCGTGTTCGCCTCGTAGCCGTGGATCGTGTTGTGGCGCGAATCGGAGCTTATGTGCGCCTCTCCCGGATGCTTTGACGTGCCGTGCGTAGCGACGGGTTCGGCGCGTACGGAAAGCGCATCGTACTTGTCCGGCCGGACGGGGCTGCATTTTTCCTTCCGTGCGACTCGATTCGGCGTTTCCGGATTCGCCTCGGTCGGAGAACAGGACCTGGTTTGGGTGAGTACGGCTCGGCCGGATTTTTGCTGTTGTGCGCATCGTATTTGCTCGTTCGGTGTGCTGTACGGATCGGTCGGGAAACAGGCTTTCGCATGGCTTTTTCCCGACCGAATGGTATTAGGTGCGCCTCCGACCGAGATCGGAATCGGCCCCTCAGTGTCCAGCACCTTCCCTGAGTTAATATTTACTGGAGTGGGAATAGTAATTTATATATGTTTACTGTCCAGCACCTTCCTTGAGTTAATACTTACTGGACTGGGAATAGTAATTTATATATGTTTAATGTCCAGCACCTTCCCTGACTTAATTTTTATTGTAGTGGGAATAGTAATTTTATATGTTTAGGGGCTGATTCCGATCTCGGCCGGTAGGGCTCCGAATCGGATTCGGCTTTACCGGATCCGATTCGGAGCCCTGTTTCCCGACCGAACCGTACGCGGGTCCGGCCGAGCGAGTACGATGCGACTCGCCGACCGACTCGTCCGGGCGTCCCGACCGCTCCGACCGACTCGTTCCCGGCTCGAACCGCACCGACCGACTCGCTCGGACTCGACTCGCACCGCGCAATGGAGACGTTCCCCGGCCGGGTAAGTACGATGCGCGCCGCGAGCAGTCCGACCGAGCCGCGCACTCCGGCTCGAAAGAGCTGTCGGAGCTGTACTTTGGGGGTCCGTGTCGGACCCCCTGTACGCGTAGCCGCGCGAGTCGCACACAGGGGGACCCATGGGTCCCCCTACCTGTGCGTGTACGGCGCGAATCGCTTCGCCGCGTACCCGCTGTAGGGGGCGCACTTGTCCGACTCGCACCCATTGAGTCAATGGGAGCCCGCGTACGCGTTGTACGACCGGCTCCCATTGACTTCAATGGGAGTCCGACCGACTCGGGTCCGATGGCATACGTGCGCATCGTACTCGTTCGGTCGGACTGCACGGGTCCGATTCGGTCGGAAATCTCTCCGGGTCCGGCTCGGTCGGAGAAATTTCCGGCCCGAATCGGAATCGACCCCTTAGTGTCCAGCACCTTCCCTGATTTAATTTTTATTGGAGTAGGAATAGTAATTTTATATGTTTAGTGTCCAGCATCTTCCCTGAATTAATAGTTACTGCAGTGGGAATAGTAATTGTTATATGTTTAGTGTCCAGCAACTTCTCTGAATTACTAATTAGTGCAGTGGGAATAGTAATTTTAATTTGTTCAATGTAAAGTAGTATTTATTATTTAATGTATACTGTATTGGGAATAGTAAATTATATATGGTTAATGTTTAGTATGTTTTATTACTAAATTTTAAGTGTAGTGGGAAGAGTAAATTATATATTGTTTAAGTTTACCACATTTAATGAATATTATTTAAATGTTTTGGGAATAGTTGGTGGTTTGTTTATGTAGAAATATATTTTTATAATTATTTATAATTAGTATTAAATATTTATATAACAAATATGTTATTTGATGTGTATTTATTTATTTTATATAAAGAGTTGTAGGAAACTTACTGTATGTGTTTTTATATGTGAAGGAATATAAATGTATTTTATTATGTGTAGTGAAAATTAATTTGTCTTGTGTAAGTGATGTATAGTTTATAATTTTCTAGTAAAAAAACAAATGTTAATTAAAAAGGTACATTTATCAAATTAATATATTTAAGTAAAATATTTAATAATAAGATATACATATAAAAATAAATGAGACTCTTTTTTATTTTCAATTTTTTTTATTTTTGTATAAGTAGATAGAAAGAGAAACAATTTTTTTATTATTTATACAATGAAATAGACATTATTAAATATACATAAAATTTGTCAATTTTTATTGAAGGAACATAAATTATTTTACATACATTTATTCGTTAATACAATTTTTTAAGGGAAAAAAATGTTATGTCATTATTTTACAACATTTGTAACATTGTAATATATGTATACAAATTATATAACCATTTTTGGTATATATAAAGTAAAGCATTGTATGTTTATTTATTAATTAATATTGTAACATTATATTGTTGTAGTAAATATTGTTTATCATTTACAAATAATTAGCACTTTATTACATGTAAATATATTTTTAATTAATATTATTAGTATATAAAATATTAATAATATTAATTATCACTGTTGTAATTAATGAAATTTTTTTTTAAACAGGTAAGTTTTATTTAACAATTTTACATAATTAATAATGTATTTTTTATAATTTTTATCATTATAAAAAACATATACAAATATAATAATAATAAATATATTTTTATATTAATTATTATTATAAGTTTGCAAAGTATAATAGTATAATAGATTATATAGTAATTTTTAAATATACAGAAAATTGTGTACAAGATAAGAAAAATATATGTGAAATTTATACTTTGCTATAATCATTTTTTTTAACATTATTCCTTTTTTAAAACTTTATTTAGGCAGCCATTTTAAGTTTACAGGGACTATTTTGTAACCGCGTACTGTTATTTTGGGTTATTTTGGGTCATTGAGGGTCGGAGAAGCTCGCGGTTGGAAGCTGCGTCGCGTCGAGCAAGGTAAGGGAAATTTTACTTATTTTTCTAAGTTAATACTTATGTTTTAGTGTAGTTAGGACCTATATATTGTATTTATAGTTAGGTTATTACGTTTTTGGTGTGCTGTAGTTGTTAGTTATATTTTAGTGAGATGACGTGAGTTAATGTTTGCGGTGTAGTGTAGACGGACATTAATATGAGTAAATATGTGTTGTTTTGTTGCTATAAATTCATTTTATTGTATTTAATCAATGTATTTGGGTGTATTTGTGTGGGTGGGTATGGTTTTAATCTTTTTGCAGATTCATTTTAATCGAGTTTACGTTGGAGACAGAGACGCGTTTTTTTTAATAAAAGAACTGTGTATTAGTTTGTTAAACTAATATTATTATCACAGTTTCTTTTAGTTTTCGGTATTTCCTGGAGCGTTTTTTATATTTTTGTATCTTTTTCGGGTTTTTGAGGGTTTACGTAATTTGGATTTCGGAACGATGGATTTGTATGGGACGTGTTGTATTTTTGCATTTTTTTGGGGCTTTTTTAAACTTTAACATGCATTAACACATAGATGGAAGCATTATTTCTTTTTGGAATACATTTTATACAGCTACATAAACCGTAAGTGTATTTTATTTTAATAAATTGGGTGGGAAATGTTTAGAAAATTAATTGTGTTTTATAGTATATTTTGATAATTATTATTTATTTGTAAATATATATTTTTAATTTAAGAAAATATATATGACAAATAAGTAATATTTGTGAAAATATAATATTAATATATGTGTGTAAAGTTTCTGTTTTATGAACGAAAAAAGTATAATACCTGTGGAACTTTTGTTTATAAAATGCTTTTGGCTATTAGGGATAGGTAATCTAGGCCTCTTGTAGATGGGTATAGGGTAACCTGACTTTGCAGTAGCTGAAACATTTTTTTAGTTTGTTTAGTTAATTTGGGACATATTTGAGTCACAGATTGTTCCATCCGTAATTCTTGATAGCTTTGTTCTTTTTGTATAGATTCTAGAAGTTTTTGTAGGGTAGGTTTACCTCTGCTTGTTGTTGCTTGGAAGGCATTATGCCATCCTTCAACACTATTATTTGTTTTTGATTCTTTGTTTAAGGTACTTAGGTACACGTTCCACCAAGGAATGTGGAATTTAGGTTGCCTTCTATGCCCTGATCTATGCAATCTTCCCACCCAGGTGTCCTCAAAGTAGTCTAGTAGTGGGCTTATTTTGTCTTCGTTTCTTTTGTAATAGGGGCTTTCTATTAGAATATTGTAGTGTTCTGCTACATCTGTTACAGGTACATATGCTAGTGCTATTAGCTTTTTTATTTGGTAGGCAAAAGTACTGTCTGTAGCATATTGTACACTTAGGGTTGATTTTTGTAGATGTCTCCAGAGACTCTGATTAAAATGATAATAGCAACCCTGAATTGCTGTGTGTGGATAATTTTTTAGTATAGCATTTATCATGGCTATTTCAAAGTCAATAATTATTTTTGAAGGAAAATAATTATTGCTTTCTTCTTTTATTTTAGTTAGTATATCAATGTAGGTAGTTTGCTGTTTATTTGGTAATAGTGCGTAGATGAATGGAATATTTGAGTGTTGGTATAATCCATGTATTGTGTACAGCTGGTAAAATGGTTTTGGACAGACTTTGAAAGTCAACAAGAGGATAACCTTCAAGCTCCTCACCCACGCACACAAAGCACTCCACAACTCCGGACCAGCCTACCTCAACAGACGACTCAGCTTCTACACCCCCACCCGCCAGCTCCGCTCCACCAGCCTCGCCCTCGCCACAGTCCCCCGCATCCGGAAAACGAGCGCCGGCGGCAGATCCTTCTCCCACCTCGCCGCCAAGACCTGGAACACCCTCCCCACCAACCTTCGGCAGACCCAAGACCTACTGGCCTTCAGAAGACTCCTCAAGACCTGGCTCTTCGATCAGTAGCAGCACCACCCCCCTCTTCCCCCAGCGCCTTGAGACCCTCGCGGGTATGTAGTGCGCTTTATAAGTGACATGATTGATTGATTGATCATCCAGGTGTCACATTTCTGTAATTTAAGTAAATTGTTTGCAGTAGCAAACATAATTATTCTTTTTTCTGGACATTTGTTATCAAAAAAAATAAATGGTTCTTTACTGTGAGTAATGCTTAATTCTGGTGGAATAACTACTTCTGCAAATGTTTTAGGGGCAGGTATAGTAGTTGTGGTAGCTTTTTTTGTCTGGCAATTGTTCTTTTTAAAGAAGCTATGGACGGTAATTGTCCTGATGCATGTTGAGGTAATTTTAATAGTTGCTCTTTTAGTATTTGGGTAGTTGCTTTGTCAGTACTAGTGCTTGCTTCTTTTATACTTTCAAGAGCATCTCTAACCTCAATCTCTGTTATGTTTGGGGGTGATTATGTTCTTTTACAGAAATAACAGTGGTTTCCTGAGTAGTAGCTCTTCCATAGCATTTGTTAGAGTAGTATTTGCTACACTTCCAAAATACTTTAAGGCCAATTTGTTTCTCCTGTGTATACACATACCCCATATAACATAATAGCATTTTATTTTTTTGTGACATTACAAATTCTGCACCTTCAGTCATGTTGTTTTGTTTTATGCTAGGGAAAATTCAAAAAGAAAATATTTTAATATAATAAATACAACATGTTTATTAAATACTGTTACATCTCAGTGAATATACTTACAATGTTTAGTTTGATGTAAATGAAATTGGTTAGGAAATAATTTCAAGCTTTCTTTTCTATTTACTTGATGTAATTTCTGTTGAGAAGAGGAAAAAAAATATTAATAATTTGATTATATTGTTTGTAGATGATAGGCATTTTAGGGGTAAAGGGTTATTTTGGTGGGTATTTAACGTTGTTTAATAATGGAAAATGATATACTTACTTTTTAGTTGTATTTATTTTGTGTAGTTGTAGAATTATTTTGGAGACTTTTGCTGTTGGCTGTAGAGGAGATAGATGAAAAAGAAAATATATATTAGTGAATAACGTTTTGAAAATATTTTTAGGTCTGTTTGGCAAAAATAGAATATACTTACATTTATTGTTTTTTTATTGGTGAGTATTTTTGAAATAATTTTCTGGCTTTGTAGGATATCTGTAGAGGTGATATAAAAGTAAGGAATGAAAGAATAGTTAATTAAGTTTTAGAAAAAAAATTTGGTGCAGGTTAGTAGTTTTGTAATATTTTAAAAACAGTTTTACTTACTTAGTGCAGTTTTAAATTTCTTTTTTAGTAATGAAAGTTTTTTTTCAGGAAACAGTTGGGCACAGTTTCACCTTCTTTGTTGTAGTTTTTAAGTGTAAAAGAGATGTATGTGTTTGATGTTTATATAGTGTTTATTTAATTGGTTGCTTAATGTTATTGGTGTATTTTGAAATGTAAGCGTTTTATTCGTTGAAGTTAATTGTTTTTATTGTTTTGCCACTTTCTTTCCATATAAGGGAAACGCTAATTAAGAAACTGTTAGTAGAAAGTAAATATTTTATCTTTTTACTTTTTGTAAATAATTTAAATGTTGTTTTTAATGTGAAATAATGTAAGTATTATATATTTAAAGTTTATATTTAATTATTGTAATATGTTTGTTTAGCCAAAATATATTTTGTTATATATTGATGTGTTTGCAAATTATTTTATTATGTTGTTTAAGTATTTTATATTGTTTTATAATGTGAATTTATATTTGGTGCTAAAGATATATTTAATTGAGCAGTTTTTATATAGTCGATATTTCTAAAAAGTCGATATTATTGATGTCTATATTTTGGTATTCGATATTTTTGTAATGTTGTATGTTATAAAAATTTAAACGATATTTAATGTAACGATATTTAGCATTTCGATATTGTGGTGGACGATATTTTTTATTTACGATATTGTGTACTCGATATTTTAGTAATTTTATAAATAAGTATAGGTAGTAGATATTATTGTAGTCGATATTTAGACGCCGATATTTTGTATATTCGATATTTTTGTAGTCGATATGTCAGTGATCCGGTGAGTCCATGACTGCACTGTGAACTTTGTCTGACATGCTATGTGCCCTCCTCTGGCCTGGTTAAACTTCCACAGTACATCAGTCTTGTGGTCCAGGACCCATGTCCCTCAATTGTGACATGCCCACTCCTCATCTGATACCCAGGTGTGGCCCTTACAGTCAGGAAATTGTGTCACTTGGGTACTGTGTCCTTGCATTTTGCTTAGCTCAAGGTGGGGGACAGCATTTGTTCCCGTAACTTTGTGGTGGGCTTCATGGGTGGGTAAATTGCTTACACAATGCCTGAGTTCTGACATGTAATCTGCGTGTAACTTTGATATGTGGTCCAATTGCTGATCTGACTCACCACATGTGCCTGGGGTATTTGGCACACCCCATGCTGCGGGTGGGAACAATGTTTGGGCCTCAGGAGTATGTATATCAAGTGTGTCACACATGCTTAGCCACCTGCCTACTGTCCAGGGCTCATCCCTCTTTCACGTGGAGCAGGACAGTCATGCCTACTCCAGGGCATACAATACACTCTGTACTCCCACTCCCGTGTATCAGCTGACACGTTGTGCTCAGTGAAATGTTCCTTCAGGTGTCTGCCTCTGTGTCATTTTGCTGTGGCTTCGTTGTCAGGACTACTGGGGTGTTTATCGGTTAGGGCTCAGCATGCCATCTGAGATGTGACCATAGGAGACGATACTTGTGTGACATATAGGTGTTTGATCACTTGACTGTGCAGACTGGTGTATGCGACTGTGAAGTTCAGGCAGCTGTTTTTCATTCACAGCAGACTGTGAGGTGCTCATGTTCAGAGAGTTGTGTTTCATGTCTCCCATATGTCCAATTGGTATGACGTGGACAAATAAGAGTTCAGATGATGTGGTTTGTGGGGGATGGACATGTGCACTTGTCAGCTACAGAACTTGCATTCCCCATGACCTAGGATTGTGACACAGTGCAGACTGTTGTTGGCTGGCTGCCCTGCCCATGTGACTGGAGACAGTGATGTATGACTTTGCAGGCATGCCTGTGCCATGGCATTAAACTTCCTAAGAGTGATCCTGCAGGGGAGTGACATGTGCTACATGCACCCCATCGTGGCATTGACTATCAGGACATGGGTGCATCATGGTGTCTGGTGCTGGTATGCATCACATGCATTTCAAATTAGACTCTGGCCATCCCTTTATCCGGACACCTGTACTGACTCAGTGGCAAGAGATGTGATGTGTGCATGTTCACATACTTCACCGTGTTCTCTGCAATGTCCAACAACTGTGTAGGTGGTGCATGTGTCCACACTGGGGTATTACCATCCGACAGGCACCAGACAGATGGGTGCAAGGCCAGGAGGGATGTGAGTGCCATGGTTGACCATCAGACTGACAATTGGCTTCTCCTAATCTGTATGAGCACTTTTGGCAATGTTCAACTAAGGATGCCAGGGCTTGCTCTGTAATGTGCTGTACTTACTGTGGTGTGTGCGGTCAGTGCAGGTGACTGATGTTTGTCTGTTTCCCTAATTGTTTGCAGATACATCCACGGCCACAGGAGGGGACAGCTCCATGGACCAGGAGGAGCTGCAGAGCCAGACTGGGTCAGCAGCCGATGAGTGGTCGGAGGGACCCAGTGGCACGGAGGGCGAGGGGAGCCACACCGAGGAGTCCTCAGCACCATCCACCTCAGCTGAGGACCACAGCAGCACGGAGGATGACTCCCTTGTGGAGGCGGGTGTCAGCAGCCACCACACCCCATCTAGTATGGCTGGCCCCGCCACCACCACCACCACCACCGCCCTCCCATCGGCTCCCATTCCAGAGGTCCGTGGAGGCTCCCGTGTTCGGGAGCGTGTCTCCTTCGTGCCAGGCACCGCACCCCCTGCCCCTGTGTCCCCTGCTGCCCTGAGTGAGGAGTCTGTGTACTTACTTCACCAGCTCCATGTAGGGCAGACATCACTGCTGAGTGTCCTCCATGCACACACCACTCTGTTGACACAGCTGGTGTCGTTCATGGAGGGCATCTCATTGGGCATGTATGCCCTACAGAGGAGCAATAAGTCCATGGCCTCCTCCCTGACGGCAGCAGTGTCCCTCCTCCAACATTCCCTCACCCCTCCTACCTCTGCCCCATCCACACTTCCTGGCACCCTACCTGTCCCAAGCACATGCACACCTGCACAATCACCCAAACACACAGACACGAGCAGCACAGAAACACCCAAAACAAAGTCACAACGTGCACGCAAGCATCCTCAGGGGACTGATACCACACCCACAGGGGATGGGGAACAGACACACACACAGGCATCCACAGTCACTCGGCAGTCCTCCGATACCTCTCCCTCCAAGACCCCTTCCCTTGCCTCACCTGCAACCCCACCTACGAAGCAGCTCTTCCTCTGTGACCTCGGCCTCTTCCCCTCCGATCCAGCTGATCCAGCATACAGGGGGAAGAGGAAGTCCACCCACACAGAGGGGAGTGCCCCTCACCCCCGGACACCCTCCCCCAGGCGCAGACAAACTGAGGCCCCCACCCGCAAGAGCAAGACCCCGCCACCGCCCTGCAGCTCAACCACACAGTCTCCTTCCTCCATCCCTCAGGCCCCCACAACACAGGTTCCCCCACCACACCCTGCCCCAGGTTCCCCCACCCACAGATACACCATCCCCAAAATGATCCGGCCTTCTCCCCCTACCACTTGCTCTTCCAGCCCCACACCCCCCGCTGCGCATGTTTGTGCCACTGGTGTGGAGACCGTGTCCTCCCCCTCTGTCCTGCCCACCTTACCTGAACCCCATTCTACTCCCCTGGAGATAGGCACTGCAGTGGAGTCCACTACCACCCCGTCTGACTTGGGCACTGCAGTGGGGAACCTGTCCACTCCATCTGGCCAGCCCACTGCAGTCGTGCTGACACCCACACCATCTGACTCATGCCCCCAGTTGTGCCGGCACACACCATGTCAGACACCTCCACTGCAGTTGTCAGTGACTCTCCAGCACCCACCACCCCTTCCCTGCCTCCTTCTGGTGAGCCCTGATCCTGTCCCTGCGGTGCCTGGCCTGCCCCCCGTATGCCCCTCCGAGGGGAATGTCCCTGGTCCGTAGCAGTGCAGGCAAGCAAAGGGTGGCATCTGCCACTGTCACCCTGTTCGAACTTTACTAATGGACTGGCCATTGGCCTTTGTGTTTTTTCAGGACTTTTAATTTTACACCCACATATGCTGAATAAAGCTACTTTCTGTTCTCTAGTGGTTTTGCTTCAGATGTACATGATGTTGATGATGCTAACCATGCCCTTGCTGCAGTGATGGTGATTTTTGATATCAGGAAAATGAAGTGTTACTGTGCAGGACCCCATGTGGTCCAGGGGGAATGTGTCCTATCCTGGTGTGTATCCATGTCATCCTTTGCAGCAATATGAGGGTGTCATGTTTTCAATATTTGCCAATGGGATTTCCTACTTTTATTTGCAATATCACATCTGTGGCTTACACCCCTGCACATCTGTTGTGCTTGCCATTGTTCAATTTGTCTATTTCCCTGACCGTGTGACCATCTCCACTGGACATGCAAGTTTGGGCATCAATGGGGAAGGACTCATCTGTGTTATCAGTGCAACTTGCTATACATGTGTGTTGGATCTGTGCAGATGATTTCGGTGACACTCCCATGACCAGGCTGATGTGACGAGAGCCTTCATTTTGTGCTAATTGTTGACTGAGTGACCAAGTGTTCTGCTGACATGATAGAGCCCTGCAGAGACAACGTATGGCACAGCTTTCCTTACACAGGAGTGGAGTCCCCTCATGGCAGTGTGTAATTCCGTGACATTGCCTGAGCCCAAGGTGTGTGTTGTGTGAGCATGTCTGTGTGTGTTCACTTCCATTTCGCTACGCAGGCTGGGATCCCTAGTGATGCTCCTGTTTGTGATGCTTGCGGAGTTGACCTATGTTCCCCCAAAATCTTCGCCCTGGGTTCTCTGGGATGTGGGTGCATGGCACATTACTGGTCATCAGGGTGTCATCCATAGGTGTGTTTGCTGTCAGGGCTGAGTTTGTGGGCAAACGCAGATGAGACACAGTCAGGATTCCCCTTGGCACTTGTTGGTTACACAAGTCATGTAATTTACAGTTTGTGGTAGCTTTCAGTGATTGTGACACGTTGTGGGTGTGACTGCTGCCACTCCTCAGGGTCAGAGCTGCAATGTTGGAAGTTGTCTATGTGTGTTCTTTGTGGGTGACCTTGGCTTCTTCATTGGTGTGTGACTGTGGCCGGGATCCCATTGGTTGGTGTGGATTTGACGTCATGCCCATGTACAGCGTACTGTGCAGTGTGTCAGACATTCACAAGTCTTGTTAACTGGCCATGTGTGATGGGTTTCTGCACCTTATTTCCCACCACCACCCCTGGGATTGTCATGGGTGCATGTGCAATGTCACCAGTCCATGTGAGCTTCACTGCTGCACATTGGTGGAGATCAAGGTGTGTGGTGTTGAGTGTGTGCAAATGAGAGTTGTTGCACGGCTAGACCCCTACCTCCATATTGGCCTTGGCTGACAGGCCGTGCTGGTTGATTTGTGCTTGTGTAGGTGTGATGGTAGTTTGTTGCTCAGGACACATGACTGTGGTTCACAGTGTGAACGACATCTAGCTTTGTCATCACAGTGGGATTATCATGCAGGCCAGTGTCACCACAATGTGGGGTCCCTGGGGGTAGTGCTGTGGTGGGTCTGTCTCTTGCTGTGTTAGTTGCTGTTCCTACAAGCTTGTGTGACGTGTAATTTGGGCTCCCTCTCATCTAACAATGCCTGATTGCCCACATAGGGGAATCCGATCCATGAGTTACTTTTGTGTGGCACTGTATACACATCTGTGTAATTGGGATTCAGGCCTCCTCATGTGTTGTGTGGTTGCCTGGGGACACTGGCACACCCCCATCACCTGTTGTGTTTGATATGCAGTGTGAGGCTGCCTGTTTGTGTTTGTGCATCTGCACCACTGCATTGGCATATCTTTAGTGTGCCATTGGCTGAATGTTGTTTGGTGGGTTTCCCCTGCTGTCCCTGGGACTCCTAGGTCATCAGTCAGCACAATAATCATGGTTTGTATGTCCCATTGCTGCCATGGTATGGTATTTGTTCACCTCACATCTACAGTCTCCACAGGGTATCTACATTTGTGTGTCCATTGGTGCAGATATGTGGGTCTGCATTATGATGGTCACTTCTGTCATTGTGTTATTGATGAATGTTGACAATGTCAGCCCCCATGGGTGATGTTTGTCTGCACATGGCCAAAGGTATGTCTTATTTGCACTGCACTGTTTGCCTCACCCAATCTATGTTGCTATGGGACACAAGCACTACTATGCCACTGATGTGTTTGTTGTTGTGTGACCAGGAATCATCCATGCTGTTTGGCATTTGCAGCTTTTTCCATGACAACACTTACCTTTTGGTCACTGTGATGATGGGGGTTTGGACCCCATTGCCACAATGTTCAAAATGTGCTTCAGCTATGGACCCCACACTTACCTTTTGGTCACTGTGATGATGGGGGTTTAGACCCCATTGCCACAATGTTCAAAATGTGCTTCAGCTATGGACCCCACACTTACCTTTTGGTCACTGTGATGATGGGGGTTTGGACCCCATTGCCACTATGTTCTAAATGCGCTTCAGCTATGGACCCCACACTTACCTTTTGGTCACTGTGATGATGGGGGTTTGGACCCCATTGCCACAATGTTCAAAATGTGCCTCAGATATGGACCCCACACTTACCTTTTGGTCACTGTGATGATGGGGGTTTGGACCCCATTGCCACTATGTTCAAAATGTGCTTCAGCTATGGACCCCACACTTACCTTTTGGTCAATGTGATGATGGGGGTTTGGACCCCATTGCCACAATGTTCAAAATGTGCTTCAGCTATGGACCCCACACTTACCTTTTGGTCACTGTGATGATGGGGTGTTAGACCCCATTGCCACAGTGGTCATGGTCTGCTTGCATTGTGGAGGCCACACACATTTATGTGTGACACATGTGATAGGGGGTCACATTGTATGTTCAATGTCATGTTCAGTGTTGTAGGCATTTGACACAGACTACACACGCTTGTCATGGTGTTGGGGGGATGTGTTTTTCTGACATTCCTTATGTTGGAGTGTGCTGGTTGTGTCATGCATTACCCATCCTATGAGTAGGGGTGGTGTTGGTGGTAGGCATCCATCCCCCTATCAGTGGGGATGGTAGTAGTGACAGGCATCCAGCCCCCCCCTGAGTAGGGGTGGTGGTAGTGGTAGGCATCCAGCCCCCCATGAGTAGGGGTGGTGGTAGTGGTAGGCATCCAGCCCCCCCTGAGTAGGGGTGGTGGTAGTGGTAGGCATCCAGCCCCCCCTGAGTAGGGGTGGTGGTAGTGGTAGGAATCCAGCCCCCCCTGAGTAGGGGTGGTGGTAGTGACAGGCATCCAGCCCCCCCTGAGTAGGGGTGGTGCATCCGGCCCCCCCTGAGTAGGGGTGGTGGTAGTGGTAGGCATCCAGCCCCCCCTGAGTAGGGGTGGTGGTAGTGGTAGGCATCCAGCCCCCTGAGTAGGGGTGGTGGTAGTGGTAGGCATCCAGCCCCCTATGTGTGGGGATGGTAGTAGTGACAGGCATCCAGCCCCCTGAGTAGGGGTGGTGGTAGTGACAGGCATCCAGCCCCCCTGAGTAGGGGTGGTGGTAGTGACAGGCATCCAGCACCCCTGAGTAGGGGTGGTGGTAGTGGTAGGCATCCATCCCCCTGAGTAGGGGTGGTGGTAGTGGTAGGCATCCAGCCCCCCAGAGTAGGGGTGGTGGTAGTGGTAGGCATCCAGCCCCACCTGAGTAGGGGTGGTGGTAGTGGTAGGCATCCAGCCCCCCCTGAGTAGGGGTGGGGGTAGTGGTAGGCATCCAGCCCCCTATGTGTGGGGATGGTAGTAGTGACAGGCATCCAGCCCCCCCTGAGTAGGGGTGGTGGTAGTGACAGGCATCCAGACACCCTGAGTAGGGGTGGTGGTAGTGACAGGCATCCAGCCCCCCCTGAGTAGGGGTGGTGGTAGTGGTAGGCATCCATCCCCCTATGTGTGGGGATGGTAGTAGTGACAGGCATCCAGCCCCCTCAGTAGGGGTGGTGGTAGTGACAGGCATCCAGCCCCCTGAGTAGGGGTGGTGGTAGTGGTAGGCATCCGGCCCCCATGAGTAGGGGTGGTGGTAGTAGTAGGCATCCAGCCCCCCTGAGTAGGGGTGGTGGTAGTGGTAGGCATCCAGCCCCCC
Source organism: Calotriton arnoldi (assembly GCA_963921515.1). NCBI lineage: Eukaryota > Metazoa > Chordata > Amphibia > Caudata > Salamandridae > Calotriton > Calotriton arnoldi. The sequence goes on along the minus strand of CAWUFW010023684.1, from coordinate 46,651 downwards.
CTGAGTAGGGGTGGTGGTAGTGGTAGGCATCCATCCCCCCCTGAGTAGGGGTGGTGGTAGTGGTAGGCATCCATCTCCCTATGTGTGGGGATGGTAGTAGTGACAGGCATCCAGCCCCCCCTGAGTAGGGGTGGTGGTAGGCATCCAGGCCCCCATGAGTAGGGGTGGTGGTAGTGACAGGCATCCAGCACCCCCCTGAGTAGGGGTGGTCATAGTGACAGGCATCCAGCCCCCCCTGAGTAGGGGTGGTGGTAGTGGTAGGCATCCATCCCCCTATGTGTGGGGATGGTAGTAGTGACAGGCATCCAGCCCCCCCTGAGTAGGGGTGGTGGTAGTGACAGGCATCCAGCCCCCCCTGAGTAGGGGTGGTGGTAGTGACAGGCATCCAGCCCCCCCTGAGTAGGGGTGGTGGTAGTGGTAGGCATCCAGGCCCCTATGGGTGTGTATGGCATTGGTGTTAGCCATCCCGCCTCTATGGTTCTGCTTTTACTGGTGTGCGTCATTTCTGCATCCCTATGTGTGTGTGACATATGTCGGGTACGTGTCGTTTGTTTGTGTAGTGGGTGTTTGACTTACCGTCTGCGCCGTACGCGTCCGTACCTGTTCCGGTAATAGATGTAGAGTATTGGTAGGACCTGCGCGATGGGATTCATGGTTGGTTCGTCTCGTTCGGGTTTCTCGTTGCTTCGACTCGTACTCGTCGCTGGCTTGTTCGTCTCGTAGCCGTGGATCATCTTGTGGCACGAATCGGAGCTTATGTGCAGCTCTCCCGGATGCTCTGACGTGCCGGACATAGCGACGGGTTCGGCGCGTACGGAAGGCGCATCGTACTAGTCCGGCCGGAAGGTGCTGTGTATTTGCTTCCGTGCGACTCGATTCGGCGTTTACGGATCCGGCTCGGGCGGGGAACTGGAGCTGGAATGGGTAAGTACGGCTCGCTCGGAATCTGAGCAGTTATGCGCATCGTTCTTGCTCGTTCGGACGACTGTTCGAATCGGTCGGGAAACACGCGTTCGGCTGGTATTTTTTACGGACAAATAGTGTTAGGTGCGCTTCCGGCCGGGATCGGAATCGACCCCTAAGTCTAATGTTCCGGAAGAAACCTGCCAGTTCCTGGCGAATCCTGAACACATCTAGGGTATTGGTTGGGTCAAATCCGAGTCCCTTGTTGAGGAGAGCTTCTTGTGGACCAGTAAGGGGTGTGTCTGTCAGGTTCATTACCAAAGTTACTCCCTGCTCGTACTCGGTGAGGTGTCCCTCGCCATGCTCCTGGTCACCCTCTGGTCCAGATCCTCCCATTGTACCCCTGTTGCCCCCTTCTGTTTGCCCCTGCCTCTTCCTCTGCATCTCCCTAAAAAAGGATTTGGCATCTGTGGATATTGTGGCGTTTGGGCTCCCTGCATATGTGGGAATTGATGTTATATGGGTGGCCAACCAAAATTTTGTCCTGGGAAATTGGGGTACATGGGGTTAATTGAAGGGGGTGGTCCTCCAAAGAAACCCCTTCCTCTACCCCTTCTGCGTGGCCCTCTCTCATAGTCACTGTTCTCACTGCTAGAACTTGTTCTGTCAGAGTTCCTGCCTTCCCTGTTTGGGCACTTCTTCATGTCCTCCAATTTTTTGTGAATGTATTCCTCTGTAGTGTAGGGATAAACTTTCTCTTTTGAAATTTTTTGAGGTCTTTCTGAAGTTTATCTACCTTGGATCTTAGGAGATAGTCTTTATATTCCCCTATCTACGCAGGTTAGTTTCTTCCAGTTTCTTTTTATAAGTGGCCAATAGAATGCTAGTTTTCAGGCCTTGTTCACTAGCCTGGATTTGAATGTAGAGGGTATCCACTGTTCTTTTAGCTGTATTATTAAATCAAAAAAAGCCAGTCCCTCGTACATTTCTAGGCTATCAGAGCCCAATCTTTTCGGAATGTTGCATCTTCTAAGAAGATGAGGGGTTCATAGGTGACGATAAGACCCCGAGGGGCGGCATTACCCCTCAGATATTCCGTCAATATCGTCCCATGTAATATCGCTTTAACATGTGACCGCTTCTGTTCAATCAAAGTGTCCCACCCTTCTCCCTGGGTCAGGACTTGGTTAATGGTTGTGTCACCAAGCAATGATGGCCTTGCGAGGATCGGGGCTACTGCATCCTCCCTAAAAGCTAAACCTGTTCCCGCCATTCTCCCACAGTACTCTATTGTAGGAGTAACACCTAAATTAGGTTTGCAGAGGTCCTAGTTTCATAAAAGAAGTACCCCTGCGGCTCAGCGGCCGCGCTAAATACTTTACACACACAGTAGATAAGGGGTAGGAGGAAACGGCCCACTCCGACCTCCTAAGATACAACTCTACGCACACATAGAAATGGGGCTGCGCAAGTTATGTCGCTGTAATATAGAGGAAAAAACACACAAGTTTTTAATACTGCCCTCACCCACAGAAATCTGTGGCATGCTTCATCCTAGGGCTGCTAACACAACTCCGCGCAAGCCAACGCTGGAGGTGGAGCAATAGGGAGGGGGAGACATAACAAACAAATAGACAAGCATTGGCATAGCCAATAGGTCTCGCTTTTGGGACCTTCTAAGTATTTAGTTATGCAGCACAATATTCTTGGTGCAACAACAACTGTTGCATGGCTAAACACTTAAATAGTCCCAAAGGCGAGACCTATTGGCTATGCCAATGCTTGTTTAGGAGGCCTTGAAGTCCGTTTGTTTAGAGTACACTAAAAAGTTTACATAAAGAAAGCATACTAAAGCGAATTGCAAACGATGCGCACTGATAGTGAACAGAGGAAAGATATACACCAATAATCCCAAAGACTGCTCTTGAAATTGTAGCGTGCCTGAGATGGCGCCAATTATGTGTAACATTTTACGAGGTTGCAGTCATAACACTTGCAAGGCTGGTAAAGAAGGATTTAAAACGTCCTTTTTGTTTTGCGCGGGGAAGTACTGGAAACAATAATTATGTACGTGGATGCACGTTAATAAGTCGTGAAGCACGTAGAGTTATATTACAGTAGAAAGTGCATATATAATGAGACTACACAGGTGATAGACATTGCAGCGCGCCTCTGCTGATCGCAGCTATGTGTAACACATATTATGCAAGTTACTGTGTAATGGTTGCTTGTGTAGAGAAAGCGGTTATAAAACACTCCTTTTTTTTGGTGTGCAGTAAAGGTATTTAATAAATAATTAATTACAGCTGGGTACATATTAGGAGGCCGTGGAGTACTTATGTCGAACTACACTAAAAAGTGCCTACATAGAAAGGGCTCTTAAGTAAACTGCAGGGACATGCAGTAACAGTTTAGAAAGGAGAGATGTACACAGATAACACCAGAAATGGGGCAAAGACATTGTAGCGCGCCAGGGATGGTGTGGGAGGGTGGTGTGGTAAGGATGACAGAGCTGAGAAAGCAGCTGTAAAACACTCCGTTTGTTTACTGCGCAAACCCTTGTAAAAAAGAAATATGTATGGGCAGAAGGATATAGGTCTGCGAAATGCATAGAGTAAGCCGGCACTAAAAAAACAAGCATTGGCCGCGCGGCCGTGAAAGTAACGCGGCCGTGAAAGCGAAAGTGATGGCAGGGACGCGCTCTGTGGTGGGGGAGGGGCAGAGCGAGGCGCTTGGGAGAGCAAGGCTTAATGAGCCATAAAAGCACATGGCGGCTGCGCGCGTGCACGCGCTCGTGAACGCAAGCTTGAGGCCAGGAAAAGATTGTGGTAGCACTTTGAAAAGCCACTAACTAAATGTCTCGCAGAGCAGCGCATGCGCTGGCTCAGCGAGACCTATAAAACAGTGCGGGATCAAAAGAAGGGTGCAGAGAAAATACTTAAAACTGACCAAGGGATCTCCAAGAAAACCCTTTAATGATGGACTCCCTGGTCAGATTAAAAAGGTCATTCAAAAACCAGTGGATGGTGGTATGGTGGGCTTTAATGAACCACCCACCCCTCCAATCTTCAAACTGTCGACATGTTTCAGCCGGCTTATGCGATGTCCCCGGCTTTCATCAGGACTATGAAAAATAGATCCCTTAGACACTATCCCTACCTCCTTACTTGTGGAGTAGAGCGTAGTCACAATCTGAGTAAATACTCAGGTCTAGTGGGTAGAGTAACTTACTCCCAGTGAGGTTCCTGCAAGTAATGAGAAAGTTACATACATCAACATGCTATATTAAGTGCCCTTAGTGATAAATGTATTTAAAAAACGTTAAAAAAAACGAGTGAAGATGAGTGGTCTTGTCCCTCTAGATCAAATGTGCGACCCGGTGGGTGCTAAAATTAAGAATAGGCACCCCTGGTGTGAAGGACCAGTCGTCCCATAGGAGAGCTATAATGTCGCTCTTTAAGTGTAAAAGAACAATGGGTCATCATTACTTAGTGTAGCGACACAATCATGCACTCGGCACATATTACCGAGTTTCATTAAAAACAATGCTTGAACTGGCGGGGGAGCGAGGACAGCTCCCTATAGTCACACGCTGTAATGGTAGAGATAAAAAAGAGAGATGTTGATTTAGTGATTAGTAATTGATTTTCCACTTCTTGCGCCTGAATAGGCACACATGGTATGCCTCTAGCTCTCAGCCACGAGCCTTGGTGCATGAATCGGGTGTGTATCTGATCGGTAGGAGACTCCAATCGAAGTAATATATGGAATAGACTCCACTTGTTATTAGGGGCTCGGGTGGGTATGAACCATGCTTGCCGTTCACATGCCCCTTCACCCCCAGGACTTACTTCGTCAAGGTGAGCTTGTCTCCGACCAGTCGTCTCTCCCGGCGCCGCGTAGCTGCTCTGTGCTGAGCAGCGGGGGCCTGTTATCTCCCTGTTTCCATCTGGCCGCGTCATCGCGTATGTGACGTACGCGGTGGACAGAGAGCAAACAGTCTAAATAATAGCTGGACCGCTAACCTCGTCCTCCATCTTGAAGTGTGTATTCAGGGCAGGAAATGCGAATATGGTGTTTGCGCTGCCGAATACTGTCATGGATACACGGCAAAGGTCAGGATTGATCCAAGGACATAGTCCCTCACTTAGGGGCTCATTATGATGGCGGGCGGACTTGGTCCGCCCGCCACCGTAGCGGTGATTGGGTCCGACCGCCATGCGTGCGGCGGTCCCGCATATACAATTATGATGGGACCGCCACCGCTGCGGTCGGATTCCGCACCTTTAACATTGCGGCGGTGGCTGCTGACAGCAGCACCGCCGCGATGTTAAAAAGAGCATGTTGTGCATTTCACTGCACTACGTGGCAGGCACTACACTGTGAACTGTGAAATGTAGGGCCAGTGCACCCACACCTCCCCCCAACACAAGGGGGGCCCGCAACGGGCCCCTGAAGGCATTCTCCGCCAGCCTTTCAATGGCGGTTCAACCGCCACGGAAAGGATGGCTTCCGCCGGCATCATAATTGTGCCGGCGGAGCCTGCTAGGCTCTGCCGCCATTGTGAGCATGCTGACCGCTCCGCCAGGCAATCGTGACGATTGCTACCGGCGGAAAAGCGGCGGACGGACTTTCCGTCCGCCGCGATACCCACCGCCATCATAATGTGGCGGGGGTAAATCTCATGACGATGGCGGAACGATCGCCACCACCGGCCCGGCGGTGGCTATTTTTCCACCATCGTAATGAGCCCCTTAAATTCCAGCGTAACTAGCTGGAACCAAAGCAGTAAACCTCATCCGTATGCATGATGTTGTCCAAACAAATCACATACCTCGCCCCAAAGTGGGGTGGAATGTTCTTGGAGTAGTACTCCAGGTAGGCAGTGTAATTGTAGTACGCGCACTATTGAATGCTGTCACAAGGAGCCGGTATAGGTGAGGCTCTATTCATGGATGCATCTCCATATCCATGGCCCTGCGCAACTGTCTGGAGCAAGATAAATCACCCTCATCCATGTGAATAATGCTGCCAGAGCAGTTCCCATGTCTCGCCCCAGCCCAGGATGGGGATGTTCTTTGACTTTGTTGAGCCCATTGCGACACATACAAGGAGGAAATAGTCTGAGATGGTAAAGACAAGTGCTAAGAAGGGTGTGGCCCATGTTGAGTCCAATGAGACACTATCTGTGTGTTAAGAGTCCAATGAGACCCATCATGTCACATGCTAAAAAACGTCAACCAGTGTCCTACGATAACCCCCATGTTATCTTATAAATTATTCAATGTGTTCCAGGGGATATCATCGTTCAGACCACAGATATGGCTACGAACTCTGTAGATCCATTTCTGCTCCCCTAAAAAAAGGGTGTTCTCAGTATTTCGGGCAGTTGGGGAGATATTCGGCTTGTCCAAGACTGTCCAAAATAAATCATTGCCCGTGTGTTTCTTTTCTTTGTAATGTGCGGTCAGACGTGTTGTTGTCCTTTGACACCTGATGCTGGATCTGTGTTCCATTATTCTTATTTTGACTTTTCATGTTGTCATCCCAATATAGATTAAGCCATATGGGCATCTAATCATATAAATGACGTTGTTAGAGTTGCAGTTGGTGTGCCTGCGTTGTTCCCATGGGTGGGTCAGTCCAATGTCCACAGTTTTCGTGTTGGCAGTCAAATTACTCATTACTTGCAGGAACCTCACTGGGAGTAAGTTACTCTACCCACTAGACCTGAGCATTTACTCAGATTGTGACTACGCTCTACTCCACAAGTAAGGAGGTAGAGAGAGTGTCTACGGGATCTATTTTTCATAGTCCTGATGAAAGCCGGGGACATCGCTTAAGCCGGCTGAAACATGTCGACAGTTTGCAGATTGGAGGGGTAGGTGGTTCATTAAAGCCCACCATACCACCATCCACTGGTTTTTGAATGACCTTTTTAATCTGACCAGGGAGTCCATCATTAAAGGGTTTTCTTGGAGATCCCTTGGTCAGTTTTAAGTATTTACTCTGCACCCTTCTTTTGATCCCGCACTGTTTTTCTATTTGTTTGTTATGTCTCCCCCTTCCTGTTGCTCCACCTCCAGCGTTGGCTTGCGTGGAGGTGTGTTAGCAGCCCTATGATGAAGCATGCCACAGATTTCTGTTGGTGTGGGCAGTATTAAAAACTTGTGTGTTTTTTCCTCTATATTACAGAGACATAACTTGCGCAGCCCCATTTCTATGTCTTTGTGTATTGCTCCCAGACAGTGAGACAAAGGGGGAATAGGTGTTGGTAGAATGGGCCATTTCTGTCTTGATGAGGAGAGAGGAACTGTCACCTTCCACACTTGCATATCACAAAGGCTCTGCTCAGCACACTCACAAAGGGTTTTGACGCTAGTCTTTTGTGTCTCCAGACAAGCTGGAGCCAGGGCAGGGAGGCAGGAAATTCAAAGCACCTCTGGGAGCGTAAGCCTGAATATATGACGTTACAACGCAAACAATTACAACGCATGCTTTTACAACGCAGTTTTTACAACGCAAGTACCATTACATCGCATGTTTCTACAACGCATACCATTACAACGCATAAGTGGGAAAATACAGTGAATGATCCATTACAACGCATAGTACTACAACGCACACTTTTACAACGCTATTTCTTTTCATTTTGTATAATAAACCCCTGGAGCGGTTTGCAGGGAAAATAGGGGTTTTGGGTGGGGTAGTGTATTAAAACGTGGGTATTTAAAATCAGTACCTAATTATTAAAATTAATACTCGAGTACTAAAATTAATACTCACATTTAATATTTATATTATATAAATTATACTAACAATTATTTAGGCGTGGCAAAAAAAATTCTATTACAATTACTATTTTATTACATAGTATTTGATAAAAGTACCAAACATTAAAATTTATACTCGAGTACTACAATTAATACTCCAGTATTTTTTTTAACAATACTTTATTTATTTTTTACATTTACTTTTACTATATATAACCCAAAAATAATAAACACATGTTCAACAAGCATTTGCAATGCAATAGGTCTAGCATTTACGCGAGTTTAAGCTATTGGCATTATAAATGAAAATGCCTTTTATTTATGCTTTAAAAACCAAAACATAAATAAAATGCATTGTCATTTACAATGCCAATAGCTCAAACTCGCGTAAATGCGAGACCTATTGCATTGCAAATGCTTGTTGTATATATTGCCTTTCACCTCGTGACACACCAGGCTCTGGGTGTCTGTGACGGAGTTCAGGTGGGGCACAATGAGACCACAGTGTCAGTTGGTGGGATGTAGAAGCTTACTGGGACATGATACAGTCTGGGTGAAATCGGTGATCTGGGTGTTGTTGATTGACTCAGGGGACATACATTTCAGTGGTTTGGAGACAGGATACTGGGCATCAGTGGCTGGGAAGCAGCAGCACTGTTAGTGGCGGCTTTATTTCACTACAAAATAACTCAAAGACTGGCTTCTGGTTGCAAGATTAAGGTTAAACGTTCTTAGTAGCTCTTGGTTGTGAGCAGCACCCCACTGTGGGAATAGGAGCTGTTACTTCGGAGTTGCAGATCGTTTCTGAGCTGCTGTTAAAGAAGGGGGGCCACTGGCTCCTGCACAGCATCACTGTGGCCCTACCACCCTCCTGCCTGCGGAGTGGCCCAGAAGCTATCAGTACCAGCTCTCTATCCTGGGTGTGCGCAATCAATTCGACTTAACAGGCCCCGAGCGCGGGCTCACTCATCGGCGATCAAGAGCCGATGTAAGAGCTATCGACCCTGCCAGCAAGAGCAGCTATTGATTTCCTTGTCAATCTCGGGCTAAGCATGTGTTCAGCTAATGTGTCCAATATAAATAAATCACCGGACCCGGGTGAGGGCAGCCAAGGCCCCTGCCATGCAGTGCGGACTGTACTGGCTAGAAGGGTTTCCATTCACAAACCCTGCACCGCTGCAGACAGCGCAGCGAGAACAGTGGCCGGTGGAGGCTTCTGGCTGTGTGAGCAGGCAGGGTACGACGCCATCTGCCTGCACTGGACACCCAGCTGCAGCTCCAACCAGAGAGAGTCTCTGCTACCCTGTGGGCCACTGTACGAATGTATACACTGGCATTTATGGAGCGCGAGCCCAGCTTGGCAGCAATGGAGCACTGTATACTAACGAGCGTTTAAAGAGACGACAAAACACTGTGTACCCTGTGTGCCAAGAGGCCAAGGCATGGCATACACTGCGCTATACAAACACCACCTAAGAATAAAATGGCATAACATAACCTTTTATGCTATTAGAACATGACACACATCATACTACCTAGAGTGCTAGAGACGTGTGCAGAAGCACGTACCTTCAAAGCCTAACCGAGCAAGCTTAAAACCATTACCACACAATAGCAGCTACAACAAGCGGCAGTGAAAGCGATCGCGAAAGGTTAAAAAAAAAAAACACGCCCGCGAGTGGTGCGCGCGCGCCACAGCAAGCCATCTGGTTTCCATTATCGCGCCCGTGTCTGGGCACGATAATTGAAACCACATGGCCTATTGGTGTCTATTACGCGCACCAAGCGCGTAATAGACACCAATAGGCCATGGGCGGAGCAATGCGCCCGCCTTTGGCCAATTGCGTGCAGTCTTTCATACAAAGACGCACGAAAAGGCCAATGGGGTAGCACAAAAGGAATCTCACACGCACGAGCGTGTGCGATTCCTAGGTCAGTGCTGAAGCCCCGTTTTTCGTCTACTAAATGTCTCGCGCTGCGCGAGCACTGCTGCGCAGTGCAACGCTAGGCGCGAGACCTAAAAATGATTAAAAACCAAACAAAATAACAATAAATTTATATACGAATATTTTAATAAAATACACATTTTATGAAATAATTCAAAACATTTTCAATATAAACACAAGCCAAAAAAAAACATTAATACACTTGATTTTACCGAACTATGTACGATTAATAATTGTAAAAATTAAACATATTTAAAACACAATAACACAAAACTAATACAAACACAAACAAACCATCCACCATTTTAAAATGCACAAAAAGGAAAGTCCTACAACTCTTTCTATGAAATTACTTCGACTTGGAAATAGCCAAAATAGAGGTCATAACATACATTAAAAAAAATTACGAACATTAACATAACAAATAAATTATTTACATTCTTACACAGCATTAAAAACACAACGAATAAATATACACAAAACATATTTTCATTCCAAATAACGTTCAACACCACAAAACGTATAATAAAAGCCGTCCACCATAGTAAAAACAGTGGTTACCTGATTACCAGAGACTGCATCTAAAACACCTAGGGGCTCATTACGATGGCGGACGGATTTGTTCCGCCCGCCACCGTAGCGATGATTGGGTCCGACCGCCATGCGTGCGGCAGTCCCACCTATACAATTATGATGGGACCGCCACCGCTGCGGTCGGATTCCGCACCTTTACCATTGCGGCGGTGGCTGCTGACAGCAGCACCGCCGCGATGTTGAAAGGAGCATGTTGTGCATTTCACTGCACTACGTGGCAGGCACTACACTGTGTCTGCCACTTGGTGCAGTGAAATGTAGGGGGGTACCATGTGTACCCCAGTGCACCCACACCTCCCCCCAACACAAGGGGGGCCCGCAAGGGGCCCCTGAAGGCATTCTCCGCCAGCCTTTCAATGGCGGTTTAACCGCCACGGAAAGGCTCTTCCGCCGGCATCATAATTGTGCCGGCTGAGCCTGCTGGGCTCCGCCGCCATTGTGAGCATGCTAACCGCTCCGCCAGGTAATCGTGACGATTGCTACCGGCAGAAAAGCGGTGGACGGACTTTCCGTCCGCCGCAGTACCCACCGCCATCATAATGTGGCGGGGGTAAATCTCATGACGATGGCGGGTGGATCGCCACCGTCTGGCCGGCGGTGGCGATCCGCCCGCCATCATAATGAGCCCTCAAGTAAGTAAAAACTATAACAATTGTAAAATATTTACAAATGAATCTAAACGCAAATATCGTAAAATAAAGCATTTTATTCTATTTCAGCTTGTTTGAAAACTTTTCAAACTTCCATAAAAGAGTTGAAAATATGCTGCTTTCAACAATATATCTAAAGTGAGTGAACAAAACTATATACATTTTTTTAATCGTTTTTAACTAAATGTATAGTGGTGGGTTTACAAAAACAATTCCAACTCGAAAGGATGCTTCCTCAAGTAAAATGCTAGATAGTAATGGGTTAAAATTACTATTCCAAATACAAAGAATGGTTGCCTCAGAAAAAATATTATATAGTATGAGTTCAAATTACTATTCCAACTCCTTCGGGACGACCTCCAACCTGTGAAGCGCGACCTCACGGCAGAGATCAAAGATGTCCGTAAGGATATGGACGAAATAGGGGAAAGAGTGGCGTCCCTAGAGACCAAGAGTGACACCCGCGATACGGAGCTGGAGGCCTTGCGACAGGAGGTGGTGAGAATCCACGAGCAACAAGTGGACGTCCAGTCCCATCTCGAGGACCTAGAGAACCGGTCACGCCGCCACAACATCCGCATCAGAGGGGTACGCACCGATGCAGAGGCGGGGACATCTTTAACTATGTGCGGGAGCTTTTCAACTTCGTCCTGGGCAGAGCGCCCGACTCCGATCTCAAGTTGGACAGAGCACACCGAGTGGGCCCTCCTAGGGTGCCTTCGGCACCCCCGGCAGACATCCTGGTCTGCGTGCAAGATTATCGCACTAAGGAGGACATTCTTCGCCAGGTTCGATCGATGCAACCGCTTACTTTTCGAGATCAACCATTGGCTCTTTTTCAGGATCTCGCTGCAATCACGCTTCAAAAGCGCCGTCTATTTAGACCCATCACCGAGGCCCTGCGTCAAAAAAACCTTTCCTACTCATGGGGGCACCCGTTCCGCTTAGTATTCAGGCATGAGGGGAAACTCTTCCAACTCCGTTCCTTCACTGAAGCATGCAAGCTCCTGGGGATCTGTCCTCCCGCGGACCACGATTCCGTGGAACACCCGGACCAGAATGCCTCTGACAGTCGCCCGGGGTGGAGGCGGCAGCGCGGCCGACGCCGCATCAGGAAACCCGACCCGCAGGAGGTCAAGAGGGAGCAACAGGCTGCTATAGCAGCGGTGCCAAGGGCTCAGACCAACGCGGCCTCCGAGTAATGGACCTTGGCCGCTATGTTTCTCACCTTGCAGGTATCTGGTGGGTGGGGGGGATGGGTAGGGAACCTCTGTTGGCCACCATTACACCCCAAAGACTTTTCCCTACTTCCGGTTCATCCTGGGATGACGGACTAATGACAGATTGGGTAAATTTTTTCTTTTTTGTCCTTTTTTGGTGCCAGTTGCACCTGGGGTTTTTTTCTCTTCTCCCCTTTTTGTAGGGTCTTTCTCTCTCCTCTTTCTCTGTCTCTCTCTCTCGGCTGCGTTCTGACTCTGGGGGGCCCTGGTCCAGGGATCGAGGGACTGCTTTCTCTGGCAAGACTACATCGAAGCATAGGTAGTGCAGCAGTACAGGTTAGCTATGGGGCTCAAGAGATGGGCAAATGATTTCATCCCCAATTAAGGTTCTCACTTTCAATGTCAGGGGACTCAATAGTCCAATCAAACGTAGGGCTCTGCTATCCTACTTAGAGAATACACGTGCTGACATCTGTCTTCTGCAGGAGACACATCTTCTCTCAAGGGACTGCCACCGTCTCAAGTCACGCGCCTTCCCGATCCAATTCTTCTCTTCCACGACCACTAAGACGGCCGGGGTGGCTATCCTGGTCTTTATTTTATTTATTTATTTGAGTTTTATATAGCGCTGGCTAGACCCGGAGGTATCAGAGCGCTTTACATATGGTTCCACAAAGTTACAAAATTACATCAGTTACCAGTTACATCAGTTACTAGAAAACATTTCAAGAGCGTAAAGACGAGATAAATGGAGCTTAGAAGGGAGAGGGGGTAGGGTAAAGGGGTAGGAGGGAAATAGGGTGGAGAGACGAGGGAGAGTCTGTCCAAAGTCCGGCTGGGTAGGTGACGGCCGAGGGGGAAGGCCACAGACCCTCTCCTCTATAGCTATCAGGTAGCTCTACCGGGCATCGGCCAAATATCTAGGTCTCAACGGAAAAACATTTAAAAAGCATAGGGGACGAAAAAATGGAGCACAGAGGGGGAAAAGGGGTAGGGTAAAGGGGTGGGAGGGAGAATGCGAAGGCGAGATGAAGGAAGGTCTGCCCAAAGTCCGGCTGGGTAGGTGACGGCCAAGGGGGCCATCTCCTCTATAGCTATCAGGTAGCTCCACAGGGCATCGGCCAAAAAACTAGGTCTAGCGCTTAACATAAGGAAACATTGTGTTACAAATTACAAAAATTATCACATTAATTACAGAGAGGTTACAAATTCAATACAGGAGTTATTAGCGACCATGAAAAACAAGATCCACAGAAAAGAGAGGGAAAAAAAGAAAAGGCCAGGGAGAGCAGGGAGTCCACAGGAGGGAGTCAGCAGCGGAGAAAGATACGAGACATAAGTCAGAGGTCCGGCTGGGTAGGTGACGGCCATAGCGGTGTGCCAGAGCCTGTCTCCCCTATAGCTGTCGGGGTAGCTCCACCGGGAATCGGTCATACATTTCGTACTCTGCCGGATAAAAATGAGAATCAGGAAGGGACCAAGAGTCAGCAGCGGAGAAAGAGACGAGACATAAGTCCGAGGTCCGGCTGGGTAGGTGACGGTCATAGCGGTGTGCCAGAGCCTGTCTCCCCTATAGCTGTCGGTGCAGGTCCACCGGGAATCGGTCATACATTTCGGACTCCGCCGGATAAAGATGAGAATCAGGAAGGGACCAAAAGTCTAGAGTCCAGAGACGGGCTGGTGGAGCTGGCGAGGGTGGTAGGATAGGAAGGGGAGTGTAGCTTGGCAGCCATCTTAAGGTCAGGCAAATCGAATCTGTTGATCTCCAAGACTCTGTAACTTTAGTGCTCAGTTGGGTATCCGCTTGTGCTCAAATATTAGGACAGCAATTGGAAAGAGTAGTACGTGGTGCGATCACGTTTCCAAACGTAGGCTGATTTGATTCTTACGGGAAGCCCAAGAAAAGGAAGGTGCTGCTTTTTGTCTTTCTTAGGCATTGCCCGTCTTACGAGCCAGGAACAATACGTTTCAGCGAGAGTCGCACTGAGGAAATACAACGGAATCGAGGTGGAGCAGGAAGCGAGGCTGTTAAAACCAGCACGCAACATCGTCGCAGAAATGGGTGTGGATTGTGGATACAATAAACTGAAAGTACGGGAGAACGCAGCAGCCAAGCAACCACTCATATGCGCAGCAAGAAAAAAGAAAAAAAAAAACAAAGTCTCTAGGGCTTTCAGGGGGAAGGTGATACAGAAGGGGGCTGAGATCAAGGGTAGACTCCTCACTTATCACTTCTCTATTGGGGGTCACACAGTGGTGGTGGGATCGGTTTACGCCCCCAATGAGGGACAGGAACGCTTTTACAGACTGCCCTTACAGACGCCACCGCAACACAAGAACGCCACATATTGATAGGGGTGATCTTAATTTAGTGTTTAATAATGACTTAGATAGGTCCACCCAACGCACGAGTCAGGTAGGCGCCCTTTCTTACACAGGGTCCCAGTGGCTACGCGACCTTGATCTCACCGACATTTGGAGACACCATCACCCACACTCCCGGGCTTTTTCATATTACTCCCACGCACATAAGACTTACGCGAAATTGGATTATTTCCTCGGTACTAGAGCCATCTGTGCGGCCACCCTTGATACTGACATCCTGGTTGCCTCCCTCTCCGATCATAACCCTGTGGAAATTTCACTGGATCTCCCCCAGGTCAGCCGCCCACCTGGTCAGTGGCGGTTCCGGGATGCTCTGTTAAATAGGCCAGATACGGTCACTCAATTGCAGCGCGCAATAGCGGATTATCTCGTGCACAACGACACACCGGACACATCACTCTCGACACGGTGGGAAGCCCTTAAGGCTGTCATCAGGGGGGAGGTCATTGCTATCTCGTCTGCAGACAATGCGGACCGTAGGGCCAAGAGGGGGGAGCTGTCGCAACAGGTTCGGGAACTGGAGCAGATACACCAGCGGACCGGGGCTCCCCGTGTGTGGCGTCAGTTATCGCTCGCACAGAAGCAATTATTAGCTTGGATCAGGACAAGGCTGAATACGCCGCTCTGCGACTGCGACACTCTTTCTATACAGGGGGGGATAAGTGCGGCCGCCTCCTTGCGCATAAAGTTCGCGAGGCGCTGTTACGTGAGGGCATCCAGGAGATCAGAGATAGCGCCGGAGTACTATCTACCGATGACGCGACTATCGCAGATACTTTCCGCACATATTACGCTCACCTGTACGACAACCAGCCCCTGGCGGAGGCAGACATTGTCTCTTATTTGTCCGGAGTGGACCTTCCAACTTTGACGCCGGATCAGGCGGCACATATCGAACGGGAGATTAGGCCGGAGGAAGTAATCTCCGCCATCGCCCGCCTGAAACTGGGCAAATCCCCGGGCCCCGATGGCTACACCGCGGCCTTTTATAAGCAGTTCGGCGCTGTCCTCACTCCCTTGCTGACCCGGCTTTTTAACTCGTTTGCAATGACGGGAGCGATACCCTCTTCCATGCTGGAGGCGGCGATAGTCGTCCTCCCTAAACCTGGGAAGGACAGATCCGTATGCGGTTCGTACCGGCCCATATCGCTTTTGAACTTAGACTTGAAGCTTTATACCTCCATCTTGGCGAGTCGTCTGGGCCCTTATATGCAGGGGCTGGTGGACCCCGACCAGGCCGGGTTTATACCACAACGGCAGACAAGTGACAACATGAAAAGAGTGGTGCACCTCATCGAAAAAGCCTCCCGCATCCCGGGGAAATACATGCTGCTCACGATCGACGCCGAAAAGGCCTTTGATCGGGTCCATTGGCTGTATCTTGAACAGGTGTTGAGCCACATCGGATTTGGGGATAAGATGCGGACACATATTTTTAACTGCTACCGCTCCCCCACAGCGACTGTAAGAGTTAATGGGCATACTTCCGCTCCCTTCCCCATTCATAGGGGAACGCGGCAGGGCTGCCCCCTTTTGCCCTTACATTTCGCTCTTTATATGGAGCCTATGGCACAGAGGGTCCGGAGGCATGCGCAAATCACGGGAATACGCTTCGGGGGGGACACTCACACTATCGTGGTCGGACGACCCTGTCCCATACCTGGGTATATACCTGGCTCCCACCTTGCAGGGCATGAGACTTGCCAACTTCTCACGCCTCCATACTCAGATTCAGGCCGAGCTTCGGCGATGGAAACACCATCAGATTTCCTGGCTGGGGCGAGTCGCCGCTATAAAAATGACTGTTCTTCCCAAAATCCTTTACGTATTCCAAACGCTGCCTTTGTCCCCCCCCACGGGTTGGCTCTGAAAGGTGCAATCAGATCTCTCTTCCTTCATTTCGCAGGGCCGTAAGCCAAGACTGAAACGTGCGGTCAGCTTTCTCCCGCCGCATGAGGGGGGTCTCGGGGTTCCCGACCTCGCCCTCTATTACAAAGCCACACAGTTACGCTATCTGGTTGAATGGATCCGGGCCGAATCTGAAAAGAACTGGCTTTTCCAGGATCGCGCTGTAGCGGGTACATCACTTACATCACTTAGGAAGGTTCCCTTCCTCACGAAAGCTCACCGCCCTCCTAACTTATATGCCTCACAAGTGACCCGTACGATACTCACGGCATGGGATCAGACGAATTTACGCCATGAACTAACGTCCTTTCCTTCACCTCTCACATCGATCCTGGATAACCCAGAGTTTAGCCCGGGGTTGGACCAACAATCCTTTCACCGGGGGCGGGAGTCCGGTTGCTGGGCGCTGGGTCCCTTATTCGCCGATGGTGAGTTTATCACATTCTCGCAGATACGGGAGGACTTCGACCTTCCGGAATCGGAACGCATGCGTTACCTTCAGGTACGCCACTGGGCTCTTCACCCTACCAACCGCTCACAGGCGGCCAGACGCCTTACGCCATATGAACGCTGGCTGGTAACGAGGTCCTCGGACAAACAACTGATCTCGGATCTCTACAAGATTCTTCAATCTAGATACTCGCACATGTACCACGCGGGACGGGCCCGATGGGAGAGGGAGCTTGGGTGCGATCTTAATCCTGAGGAGTGGGAGGGAGCCTGCTACAGGGCACGTCACACAGTAACACACGTCGGACTTACAGAAACTTTCACTAAATTGGTTTACCATTGGTATTACACCCCGGAGCGGCTCCACCAGGCCGACGCGACACTAAGCCCAGATTGCTGGCGTGGGTGCGGCGGGAGGGGCACTTTGGTCCATTTACTATGGGACTGTACTCATCTCCGTTCATACTGGACACATGTCCTGGATGACGTAGACAAACATCTCGACACTGAAATCCCTAGATTTTCCGCATATGTTCTTTTACGGGTGCCCAACCCACTCACGTATCCCCTTAAGGCCCGGAGAGGGAAGCAAATAGCCATCGCTCTAGGCTCAGCAGTTCAGAACATATTAATCCACTGGAGGTCCCCTCAGATTCCTACCCACACGGGCTGGTACCAACGTTTATGGCACGTGTTGGGGATGGAGAAGATTTCCCTCACCCTGGCAGGGAAGGGCTCTTCCTTCAGCGAGCTGTGGCAACCCTTTCTTACTTTACTTGCACAAGACTTCCGAGAGCTGGCTTGTCCACGGTACTTACGCCTCTTACGTCTCACCGCACCAGAACCCAATTTGTAGCCAGATAGATCTTCAGCTCTGACAAGCTGCTTGCGCTAACGCTTTGTCACTAGCCTGGACCAGGGATGGGAGGGGGGTGGCTCTTTTCTTATTTCCTTTCCTCCTTTACTCTCTGGGTGGCAAGTGGGGGGGGGGGGAGATGTTTGCGTTTATTTTGCGATACAATTGAGTTGCCTCTATTACAGCTGGGCCCTGCGTGGCCCTGATGTCATGCCTTTCACTTTTGCAACTGTCAATAAACAGAGTTAAACCATAAATAAGAGTCAAAAAAGCAAAAACTATTCCAAGCATGAGAATAGAAAATGAAAAGGTATGACCAGCACCAATCAACACATGAATCTTACTGAACATGAGAAACTAACTGGTTCTGGGAAGTAAAACACTAGCTAAAACACACCAAGCTACAATCCCAGAAGGAACCAATCCCTGGCACCAAAAAAGACTAAATGAACGAGGATTGAAACCAAAAAGCTCCAAAGTCATTATTGAGGATCTATAAGATGAATACACTTCCTGCTAGGGTGGTTAAGGCTTTGCTCCACAGTCATCCTTGAATTCAAAACTCCAAGCCTAGCAAGGGGTATTATGGGAAGGTAGAGTTATAACGACCTCATACATCAGCACCAGAACTAGCAGAAAGCATTAGCGTACACCAGAATGGTCAAGACCCAATTCACATTTCCAATAAAGACAACAAGAAGAAAAACGAAGAGTTTAAGGTCTAATCCATGATCTCCAAACTCAGCATAGAGTATAATAGGATCAACGTCACCAAGATCTAATCTGCAAGCTCCAAACCTAGCATGGAGTGTAAAAGGAAGTAAGTCCAGTCTAGACCTAAACCACAATCAAAACCACGGGCAGCATTATAGAAAACCTGAACAACAAAAATGAATTCCCCAAGTTCTAAGACCAAGTGGAATATTTGCAAATACCAGAGTTTCTGAGGGCTGATGACAATGTGAGACCTACCACTTTCAGCCTCTAGACCATTTGGGAGCACAAGAGAAAACTAGTGTGCCTAAGACTTAAATCACAACTCCGGACCGAGTCTGGAGCATTCTCATCTGGGAGTCAATTTTAACGCTTGGCTCTCATTCCGTCCACAAGCTCTTGCAGTGGCAGGAATGTGCTTCAACCTTATCAAAACCCTTAAACAGTTTTTCGACTATATTCCCTACTCTGCAAAGAAGACAGTGGCAGTAGCACTGATCCTTTCCAGATTAGATTGCTGCAATAGCCTTTTCGCAGGAACTAATAAACAAGTAGTAAAAAAGCCACAAATTGTACAGAATGCAGCAGCCCGTCTGGTGCTGAAAATGCCTCGTAGATCATCGGCCACTTAAGCTCTTAATACTCTGCATTGGCTACCCATACAGAAAATAATTTTATTCAAGATCCTGGTAATTACCTTTAGAGCCTTTAGAGACTCTGGACCCAAATACCTGACAGCTAAGTTCACTCATTATATCATGGCTAGGACTCTCAGATCCTCCTCAGTGAACCTCCTTAAGCCCCCCACCTTCAGATACAAAACTAAGGGGCACATTACGATGGCGGGCGGACAGAGTCCGCCCGCCACCGTAACGGAGAATGGGACCGTCCGCCATAGGAGCGGCGGTCCCGCCATTGGGATTAGGATGCCATTGGGATTAGGATGCCATGGCGGTGGCATTCCGCATATATTGAATTGCGGCGGGCGGTGCTGTAAGCAGCACCCGCCACAATGCAATATATGCAAGTTGTGCTTTTGCATGCACACGGTGACAGGCACCGCGCGGTGCCTGCCACCTTGTGCATGCAAATGCAGGGGGGTACCATAGGTACCCCCCATGTGCACCCCCATCCCCCAACATCTGGGGGGGCCCACACGGGCCCCCAACAGCAAACACCGTATGCCTTTCCATGGCGGCAACGCCGCCATGGAAAGGCTGCTCTCCGCCCTAGGAGACACCACCACCATATTAGGCCCCTTTACCGCCCGGTCCGCTGTTGGACCGGCGGAAAACCGGCGGACGGTCTCTCCGTCCGCCGGGGTCCCCCCGCCATCGTAATATGGCGGGGGGAAATGGCATGCGGGCGGTGAGAAATGGTGGGCGGATCGCCACCGCCATACGGGCGGTGGCGATCTGCCCGTCATTATAATGACCCCCTAAAGGAGAAACTTCCCTTGCGGCTTTGGGAACAAAAGCATGGAATCTCATGCCTGCACATCTAAGGGCGATACAAGCAGAGACCCTATTTAGAAAATGACGGAAAACGTGGATATTCGGGGTCATGAATGCATTCTGCACCTCACTTGTATAACGGGATCATCTCGCATACCTACCCTTTCGCCTTTGCCTCATCCCTATAGCGCCAGGATGCTCCTTCCGGAGTGACAGCTGCGCTCTATAAATATTTAAATCAAATCAAATCATAATTCAGAGAACAATGGTCTAACCTCACACTCGGTGGAAAGGAGGGAGTACAAAAGGAAGCCAAAGTGACCTGGATCAAATACCTCAAGCCCCAAGACCAGCAAGGAGCATAAGAGGAAACTAGAATGTCCAAAATTTAAATCACAACTACAGACTCCACCAGGAACACTCTCATACTTTAGAGTGGCCATGGTCTAACATCTCACACTATGTACACAGCAGAGAGTACAAGAGCAAGGCTCAGCGACCAGGCTTTACTACCAATAAAAGCAGTGAGCATAAGAGAAGACTATGATAAGCGAGACTAAGTTAACAGCTTCCAAACTCAGTGGGGAGTAATTGCAGTAGTTAGAGTGGCCACAGCGGGATACCACACACGCCATGTCCAGCATGAAGCACAAGAGGAAGCCGAAACAACCATGTTCAAACCCGTCAAGTTCCAAGCCCCACAGGGAGCATAAGAGGGAACCAGAGTAACCAATGATTAATCCACAAACTCCTGACTCGACAGGGAGCACTCCAGTAGTGGCCGGCAACATTTAAATATGTTTGGGTGCAATGCCCAAAAAACTCACCATATAAATGTTGCTGGAGGGTCCGTTAGCCGTCTCTCTCTTCTCTACTCTGCGCTGACTCGGGCAGAAAGAGAAGGACTTCCTCCCTTGTACAATCCGAAACCAACCAATCCTATCGTTGGAGCAGGCTAAACCATCGCTCATTTTGAGGCTGGGGGCCTGCGGCTACAATACGTCGGCTGTTACTCAGCCCTGGGATTGCAGGCTCTGAAGTGCGCAGGTCAGATTGGCCGGCTGTAGGCAGCCAGCCAATCTGACATGCGCACTGGCAGGGGGATGAAGTGATAGTGCAACTGCACTAATCAGTCCCACCCCCTGCCCTCGCGCTGTAACACTGTGAGCATGCCACACATAATAAATTGTATTTATTACCATTTTATTAATGTGTGTGGCTGCTGCACTCAAAGCCATAACAGAGGAGCCTTCCCTGGAGCACTCACAGAAACCAAAGGGACTCCTGCCTCACACTCCACACTAGGGGGCAGATTTACAAGCCCCTTGCGCCGCCGGTGCATCACGTTGCGTGACGCACCGGTGGCGCAGCCTGCTGAGTGATATTTACAAGCACAGGTAAAGTCACCCTGCGTGACTTAACCTGTGCTTGTAAATATTGCCCCTGTTCACGCAACACTTTGCGAGTTAGGGGCGCAACATGGGCGTTGCTGTGGGTGTTCCCACGCAACACCCATGTCCACTGATGCATTTCCAGATTTACGAGAAATCGTAAATCTGGAAATGCGTCAGAATGCTACGCCACCCTAGGGGTGGCGTAGCGAGGTGCAACGAGGAGAAATGTTTTCATTTCTCCTTGTTTTTTTCCTCTTTCAATGCGTGCTGCATTCTACAGCACACATTGGAAGAGGAAATCACCTCAATTGATTGTTTTTGTGCAGTGCCCCATCCTGCACAAAAACAATCTCCCCACGACGCAGGCATCCTTGCACCATGGTGCAAGGGTGCCTGCGCCGGCGCATGGCAGCAGTTTGTGCGCCAGCGCAGGGGGAAGCACAGAGATGCGACACATTGTTGTAAATATGTTGCATCCTTGTGCTTCGAAACTAATGCAGCGCGGCGCAGCAAAATGACTTGCAGCACCGCGCTGCCTTGGTTTCTTGTAGATCTGCTCCAACATATTCATAAGGGAGTACAACAAATCCCCCAAAATGGAGAGTCAAGGCTTGATGCCAATGAGTATGGTGGCGCAACTGTGAGGCTCCCACAAATGGACGGGTCAGTGAGCCTCCTACTGCATGATCCCGGCACCAGGCCAACCTGTAGATAGGGAGACACGTGTGCATGCATGCTCCCATTCATGCAGCTGCACATCTGCTGGGATTCGTTCCGAGGCTCCACCGGTTCTCTTTGTTGCAGCCGGCATTGCCGCCTGCTGAGTCGGCACACTCTTAGGGCCTACTGCAGCGACTCTGGGCCTCCGCACAATATTACCAGGTCTTATGTTCAATCATTGGCTCCTGGTTGCTGGCACATGGGGCATCAGATTATCACAGTACATTACTAGATACGTGCCCTTACTCCTGTGGACTATTCAGCGACTGGTGGTCATCTTCCATAGGGCTAAAGCCTCTTTCTTCTGGTGCTACACACACTCTGGGATATTATAAACAACAGGAGAAACCCATACACTCAGTTGAGTTCTGGGTAAATATCATATCATGCAACAATCTCTCAATGGGTATCAATAGAAAGGTCACAAATTAGAAATAAGTAAATTATAGAAGAAACAACACGAAGCCCCAACTTTTTGTAAATGCAGTAATATTTTTCAACAGAGGCAAAATAATGCTTCAAGAGTTATAAAACAGCATCAGCAATGATTAAGATTTATGTGTTAAGTAGGGGTGGGCAGAAAACTCCGCTCCGCCAGCGTAGCGGATAAAGCCAGCCACCCCTGCTCCCCGGCCCGGTCCCTGCTTCTGAAAGCAGCCAGGCCGGGGAGAGCCTCCCCGGGCCCCCGTGGACCCCCGTCCCCAGCGCCCGGACCCTCGGCTGGCTTGCAGGACGGGGGGCTCCCGCACCGCAGGGCCCGCCGGACGGAGCACGAGCCCCGGGCCCGGTCCCAGCTTCCGAACCCTAGCCAGGCCGGGGAGAGCCTCCCTGGGACCCGGTGGACACCCTTCCGCAGCGCCCGGACCCTCGGCTGGCTTGCAGGACGGGGGGCTCCCGCACCCCGGGGCCCGCCGGACGGAGCACGAGCCCCGGTCCCAGCTTCCGAACCATAGCCAGGCCGGGGAGAGCCTCCCCGGGCCCTGGTGGACCCCCGTCACCAGCGCCCGGACTCTCGGCTGGCTTCCAGGACGGGGGGCTCCCGCAGCCTGGGACCCTGGGACGCAGCACGAGCCCCGGGCCCGGTCCCAGCTTCCAAACCCTAGCCAGGCCGGGGAGAGCCTCCCCGGGCCCCGGTGGACCCCCGTCCCCAGCGCCCGGACCCTCGGCAGGCTTGCAGGATTGGGGGCTCCCGCACCCTGGGACGGAGCACGAGCCCCGGGCCCGGTCCCAATTTCTGAACCCTAGCCAGGCCGGGGAGAGCCTCCCCGGACCCCGGTGGACCCCCGTCCCCAGCGCCCGGACCCTCGGCTGGCTTGCAGGACGGGAGGCTCCCGCACCCCGGGGCCCGCCGGGCACAGCACAAGCCCCGGGCCCGGTCCTAGCTTCCGAACCCTAGCCAGGCCGTGGAGATCCTCCCCGGTGCCCCGTCCCCAGCACTCGGACCCTCGGCTGGCTTGAAGGATGGGGGGCTCCCACAACCTGGGACGGAGCACGAGCCCCGGGCCCGGTCACAGCTTCCGAACCCTAGCTAGGCCAGGGGGAGCCTTCCCGGGCCCCGATGGGACCCCCGGACCATCGGCTGGCTTGCAGGATGCGGGGATCCCGCACCCCGGGGCCTGCCGGATGGAGCTCAAGCCCCAGGCCCGGACCCAGCTTCAGAACCCTAGCCAGGCTGGGAAGAGCCTCCCTGGGCCCTGATGGACCCTCGTAACCAGCGCCCGGACCCTCTGATAGCTTGCAGGACGGGGGCTCCCACACCCCGGGGCCTGCTGGATGGAGCTCAAGCCCCAGGCCCGCACCCAGCTTCAGAACCCTAGCCAGTCTGGGGAGAGCGTCCCCGGGCCCTGATGGACCCCCGTAACCAGCGCCCGGACCCTCTGATGGCTTGCAGGACGGGGGCTCCCACACCCCGGGGCCTGCCGGATGGAGCTCAAGCCCCAGGCCCGGACCCAGCTTCAGAACCCTAGCCAGTCTGGGGAGAGCGTCCCCGGGCCCTGATGGACCCCCGTAACCAGCGCCCGGACCCTCTGATGGCTTGCAGGACGGGGGCTCCCACACCCCGGGGCCTGCCGGATGGAGCTCAAGCCCCAGGCCCGGACCCAGCTTCAGAACCCTAGCCAGGCTGGGGAGAGCCTCCCCGGGACCTGATGGACCACCGTAACCAGTGCCCGGACCCTCTGATGGCTTGCAGGACGGGGGCTCCAACACCCCGGGGCCCACCAGACGGAGCTCGAGCCCCAGGCCCTGTCCCAGCTTCAGAACCCTAGCCAGGCTGGGGAGAGCCTCCCCGGGACCCGGTGGACCCCAGTCCCCAGCGCCCGGACCCTCGGCTGGCTTGCAGGACAGGGGGGCTCCAGTACCCCGGGGCCCACCAGACAGAGGTCGAGCCCCAGGCCCTGTCCCAGCTTCCGAACCCTAGCCAGGCTGGGGAGAGCCTCCCCGGGCCCCGGTGGACCCCAGTCCCCAGCGCCCAGACCCTCGGCTGGCTTGCAGGATGGGGGGCTCCCGCACCCCAAGGCCTGCCGGACGGAGCTCAAGCCTCGGGCCCGGTCCCAGCTTCCGAACCATAGCCAGGCCGGGGAGAGCCTCCCCAGGCCCCGGGGGACCCCCCGGTCCCCAGCACCCGGACCCTCGCTGGAACAAAAGAGGGTTAAGCCCAGGCCACGTCCTCTCCCCGACGGCCTGCCCGGGGAGCCCATTTTTCTGGGTGCTACCTTCCCCCGTCTCACCTCACGGAGGTCTGACTGAGCAAACTCTGAGAAAAGGACCATTGGGAAGGGGTTGAGAGGTAGGTGCGTACCCGGGCCCCTGGGGGCCCCGGCGGGTGGGCCCGGGTGCTGCCTTCCCCCGTCTCAGCATCGCCGGACCTCACGGAGGTCTGACTGAGCAAACTCGGAGAAAAAGGACCATCGGGAAGGGGCTGAGAGGCAGGTGCGTACCTGGGCCCCTGGGGGCCCCAGCGGGTGGGCCCAGGTGCTGCCTTCCCCTGTCTCAGCATCGCCGGACCTCACGGAGGTCTGACTGAGCAAACTCGGAGAAAAAGGACCATCGGGAAGAAGCTGAGAGGCAGGTGCGTACCCGGGCCCCTGGGGGCCCCAGCGTGCGGGCCCGGGTGCTGCCTTCCCCCGTCTCAGCATCGCCGGACCTCACGGAGGTCTGACTGAGCAAACTCAGAGAAAAAGGACCATCGGGAAGGGGCTGAGAGGCAGGTGCGTACCCGGGCACCTGGGGGCCCCGGCGGGCGGGCCCGGGTGCTGCCTTCCCCTGTTTCAGCATCGCCGGACCTCACGGAGGTCTGACTGAGCAAACTCGGAGAAAAAGGACCATCGGGAAGGGGCTGAGAGGCAGGTGCGTACCCGGGCCCCTGGGGGCCCCGGCGGGCGGGCCCGGGTGCTGCCTTCCCCCGTCTCAGCATCGCCGGACCTCACGGTGTCTGACTGAGCAAACTCGGAGAAAAAGGACCATCGGGAAGGGGCTGAGAGGCAGGTGCGTACCCGGGCCCCTGGGGGCCCCGGCGGGCGGGCCCGGGTGCTGCCTTCCCCCGTCTCAGCATCGCCGGACCTCACGGAGGTCTGACTGAGCAAACTCTGAGAAAAGGGACCATCTGGAAGGGGCTGAGAGGCAGGTGCGTACCCGGGCCCCTGGGGGCCCCGGCGGGTGGGTCCGGGTGCTGCCTTCCCCTGTCTCAGCATCGCCGGACCTCACGGAGGTCTGACTGAGCAAACTCGGAGAAAAAGGACCATCGGGAAGAAGCTGAGAGGCAGGTGCGTACCCGGGCCCCTGGGGGCCCCGGCGGGTGGGCCCGGGTGCTGCCTTCTCCCGTCTCAGCATCGCCGGACCTCACGGAGGTCTGACTGAGCAAACTCGGAGAAAAAGGACCATCGGGAAGGGACTGAGAGGCAGGTGCGTACCCGGGCCCCTGAGGGCCCCGGCGGGCGGGCCCGGGTGCTGCCTTCCCCCGTCTCAGCATCGCCGGACCTTACGGAGGTCTGACTGAGCAAACTCGGAGAAAAAGGACCATCGGGAAGGGGCTGAGAGGCAGGTGCGTACCCGGGCCCCTGGGGCCCCGGCGGGCGGGCCCGGGTGCTGCCTTCCCCTGTCTCAGCATCGCCGGACCTCACGGAGGTCTGACTGAGCAAACTCAGAGAAAAAGGACCATCGGGAAGAAGCTGAGAGGCAGGTGCGTACCCGGGCCCCTGGGGGCCCCGGCGGGCGGGCCCGGGTGCTGCCTTCTCCCGTCTCAGCATCGCCGGACCTCACGGAGGTCTGACTGAGCAAACTCGGAGAAAAAGGACCATCGGGAAGGGGCTGAGAGGCAGGTGCGTACCCGGGCCCCTGGGGGCCCCAGCGGGTGGGTGCTGCCTTCCCCTGTCTCAGCATCGCCGGACCTCACGGAGGTCTGACTGAGCAAACTCAGAGAAAAAGGACCATCGGGAAGAAGCTGAGAGGCAGGTGCGTACCCGGGCCCCTGGGGGCCCCGGCGGGTGGGCCCGGGTGCTGCCTTCTCCCGTCTCAGCATCGCCGGACCTCACGGAGGTCTGACTGAGCAAACTCGGAGAAAAAGGACCATCGGGAAGGGACTGAGAGGCAGGTGCGTACCCGGGCCCCTGAGGGCCCCGGCGGGCGGGCCCGGGTGCTGCCTTCCCCCGTCTCAGCATCGCCGGACCTCACGGAGGTCTGACTGAGCAAACTCGGAGAAAAAGGACCATCGGGAAGGGGCTGAGAGGCAGGTGCGTACCCGGGCCCCTGGGGCCCCGGCGGGCGGGCCCGGGTGCTGGCTTCCCCTGTCTCAGCATCGCCGGACCTCACGGAGGTCTGACTGAGCAAACTCAGAGAAAAAGGACCATCGGGAAGAAGCTGAGAGGCAGGTGCGTACCCGGGCCCCTGGGGGCCCCGGCGGGCGGGCCCGGGTGCTGCCTTCTCCCGTCTCAGCATCGCCGGACCTCACGGAGGTCTGACTGAGCAAACTCGGAGAAAAAGGACCATCGGGAAGAAGCTGAGAGGCAGGTGCGTACCCGGGCCCCTTGGGGCCCCGGCGGGCGGGCCCGGGTGCTGCCTTCTCCCGTCTCAGCATCGCCGGACCTCACGGAGGTCTGACTGAGCAAACTCGGAGAAAAAGGACCATCGGGAAGGGGCTGAGAGGCAGGTGCGTACCCGAGCACCTAGGGGCCCCGGCGGGCGGCCCGGGTGCTGCCTTTCCCCGTCTCAGCATCGCCGGACCTCACGGAGGGCTGACTGAGCAAACTCGGAGAAAAAGGACCATCGGGAAGGGGCTGAGAGGCAGGTGCGTACCCGGGCCCCTGGGGGCCCCGGCGGGCGGGCCCGGGTGCTGCCTTCCCCTGTCTCAGCATCGCTGGACCTCACGGAGGTCTGACTGAGCAAACTCGGAGAAAAAGGACCATCGGGAAGGGGCTGAGAGGCAGGTGCGTACCCGGGCCGCTGGAGGCCCCGGCGGGCGGGCCCGGGTGCTGCCTTCCCCCGTCTCAGCATCGCCGGACCTCACGGAGGTCTGACTGAGCAAACTCAGAGAAAAAGGACCATCGGGAAGGGGCTGAGAGCCAGGTGCGTACCCGGGCCCCTGGGGGCCCCGGCAGGCGGGCCCGGGTGCTGCCTTCCCCTGTCTCAGCATCGCCGGACCTCACGGAGGTCTGACTGAGCAAACTCGGAGAAAAAGGACCATCGGGAAGGGGCTGAGAGGCAGGTGCGTACCCGGGCCCCTGGAGGCCCCGGCGGGCGGGCCCGGGTGCTGCCTTCCCCTGTTTCAGAATCGCCGGACCTCACGGAGGTCTGATTGACCCTCTCCCTAGTAATCCGGAGGAAAATTACCCCCCTTTCTTGTAATCCGTGCACACGAGGTGACAGAGGGGACCCAAGGCGCAAAAGTACACGACCTCCTGGAGCCCTCGCTGGGATCGGGGAGGCAAATGAGCCCTCATCGGGACTTCCAGGGAAGCCCAGCCATCTGGTCACCCCATAGGAAAGCATTGCGTGCGACCAGATGGCCGAGGGGATAGGTGCGACCAGATGGCCGAGGGGAAAGGTGCGACCCGGGCACCCTGCCACGTGGCAGGACCGAGGACGGAGCCCGGGGTGGGGAGGCCGCCCTGGCCTGAGCTCCTGAACCCAGCAAAGCAAGGGGAGGCTCCCCGGGCACAACGGAACGCCGCCCTGGGCCTTTGGCAGTGCGGCAGGCTGGGGGACAGGGCCCAGGGCCGGAGCACCCGCCCCTGGACCCAGCCGGGGCTCCCAGGCCCAGAGGCACAGGAGAAGCCTCCCCGGTCCCGCCGGACCCCATCCCGGGCACCCTGCCACGCGGCAGGACCAAGGACGGAGCCCGCGGTGGGGAGGCCACCCTCCCCGGGGCCCTCAGGGGCCCCGACCGGAGCTCCTGAACCCAGCCAAGCAAGGGGAGGCTCCCCAGGCACAACGGAACCACGTCCCAGGCCTTTGGCAGAGCGGCAGGCCGGGGGACGGGGCCCAGGGCCGGAGCACCCGACCTGGGGCCCAGCGGGGCCCCTGGACCCAGCCGGGGCTCCCAGGCCCGGAGGCGCAGGGGAAGCCTCCCCAGGCCTGCCGGCCACCATCCCAGGCACCCTGCCACGCGGCGGGACTGAGGACGGAGCCCGGGGTGGGGAGGCCACCCTCCCCGGGGCCGCAGGGAGCCCTTGAACCCAGCCGAGCAAGGGGAGGCTCTCCGGGCACGATGGAACCCCGTCCCGGGCCTTTGGCAGGGCAGCAGGCCGGGGGACGGGCCCAGGGCTGGAACACCTGAGCCGGGGCCCGGCGGGGCTCCCGGGCTCAGAGGCGAAGGGGAACCCTCCCCGGGCCTGCGGGACCTCGTTCGATCACCCTGCCACGCAGCAGGACCGAGGACGGAGCCTGGGGTGGAGAGGCTGCCCTCCCCGGGGCCCCTGGACCGAGCCCAGCAGGGAGAGGCTCCCCGGGGGGTTCGGGGACCCCGGCTGGGCCTCAGGCACGGGAAGGACCACCGGAGCTCTCAGGCCCGGATGCCCGGGGGAATACTGCCCGGGACCCATGGAGCCCGTCCCGGGCACTTTGCCACGCCGCGGGCCGGAGGAGGGAGCCCCCGGACGGAGGGGAGGTGTTGTCCGGGCATAGACCATCTGGTCCCCGGCAAAGAACCGCCAGCCCAGGGGGTGGTGTTCCGGCATACCCTGCCCCTACTAATCTGGAGGAAAGCCACCCCTCTTTCTGGGAACCCGTGCGCACCGAGAGACTCAGGGGACCCTAGGCCCGGACGCACCCGACCTCCTGGAGCCCCGGCTGGGATCGGGGAGGCAAATGAGCCCTCATCGGGACTTCCAGGGCAGCCCGGCCATCTGGTCGCCCCATTGGAAAGCATTGCGTGCGACCAGATGGCCGAGGGGAAAGGTGCGACCATATGGCCGGGACCGAAAGGACTCCCATCTGCCCACCCCGAGCCTTCGCGGGGGGGCTCCCGCCTGCCCACGCAGGGCTCGGGGGCTCCGCTTCCCGGGGGGTTCGGGGACCCCGGTTGGGCCTCAGACACGGGGAGGACCACCGGAGCTCTCGGGCCGGACGCCCGGGGGAGGACTGCCCGGGACCCATGGAGCCCGTCCCGAGCACTTTGCCACGCCGTGGGCCGGAGGAGGGAGCCCCCGGACGGAGGGGAGGTGTTGTCCGGGCATAGACCATCTGGTCCCCGGCAAAGAACCGCCAGCCCAGGGGGTGGTGTTCCGGCATACCCTGCCCCTACTAATCAGAAGGAAAGCCACCCTTCTTTCTGGGAACCCGTGCGAACCGAGAGACTCAGGGGACCCTAGGCCCGGACGCACCCGACCTCCTGGAGCCCCGGCTGGGATTGGGGAGGCAAATGAGCCCTCATCGGGACTTCCAGGGCAGCCCGGCCATCTGGTCGCCCCATTGGAAAGCATTGCGTGCGACCAGATGGCCGAGGGGAAAGGTGCGACCAGATGGCCGGGACCGAAAGGACTCCCATCTGCCCGCCCTGACCCTTCGCGGTGGGATTCCCGCCTGCCCATGCAGGGCTCGGGGGCTCCGCTTCCCGGGGGGTTCGGGGACCCCGGCTGGGCCTCAGACACGGGGAGGACCACCGGAGCTCTCGGGCCCGGATGCCCGGGGGAGGACTGCCCGGGACCCATGGAGCCCGTCCCGGGCACTTTGCCACGCCGCGGTCCGGAGGAGGGAGCCCCCGGACGGAGGGGAGGTGTTGTCCGGGCATAGACCATCTGGTCCCCGGCTGAGAACCGCCAGCCCGGGAGGGGTGTCCCGGCATACCCTGCCCCTAGTAATCCGGAGGAAGGCTACCGCTCTTTCTGGGAACCCGTGCGCACCGAGAGACTCGGGGGACCCTAGGCCCGGATGTGCCCGACCTCCTGGAGCCCTGGCTGGGATTGGGGAGGCAAATGAGCCCTCATCGGGACTTCCAGGGCAGCCCGGCCATCTGGTCGCCCCATTGGAAAGCATTGCGTGCGACCAGATGGCCGAGGGGAAAGGTGCGACCAGATGGCCGGGACCGAAAGGACTCCCATCTGCCCGCCCCGAGCCTTCGCGGTGGGGCTCCCGCCTGCCCACGCAGGGCTCGGGGGCTCCGCTTCCCGGGGGGCTCGGGGACCCTGGCTGGGCCTCAGGCATGGGGAGGACCACCGGAGCTCTCTGGCCCGGACGCCCGGGGGAGGACTGCCCGGGACCCATGGAGCCTGTCCCGGGCACTTTGCCACGCCGTGGGCCGGAGGAGGGAGCCCCCGGACGGAGGGGAGGTGTTGTCCGGGCATAGACCATCTGGTCCCCGGCAAAGAACCGCCAGCCCAGGGGGTGGTGTTCCGGCATACCCTGCCCCTACTAATCCGGGAGGAAAGCCACCCCTCTTTCTGGGAACCCGTGCGCACGGAGAGACTCAGGGGACCCTAGGCCCGGACGCACCCGACCTCCTGGAGCCCCGGCTGGGATCGGGGAGGCAAATGAGCCCTCATCGGGACTTCCAGGGCAGCCCGGCCATCTGGTCGCCCCATTGGAAAGCATTGCGTGCGACCAGATGGCCGAGGGGAAAGGTGCGACCATATGGCCGGGACCGAAAGGACTCCCATCTGCCAGCCCCGAGCCTTCGTGGTGGGGCTCCCGCCTGCCCACGCAGGGCTCGGGGGCTCCGCTTCCCGGGGGGCTCAGGGACCCCGGCTGGGCCTCAGGCACAGGGAGGACCACCGGAGCTCTCGGGCCTGGACGCCCTGGGGAGGACTGCCCGGGACCCATGGAGCCCATCCCGGGCTCTTTGCCACGCTGCGGGCCGGAGGAGGGAGCCCCCCCGGACGGAGGGGAAGTGTTGTCCGGGCATACGGGACCGAAAGGACTCCCATCTGCCTGCCCCGAGCCTTCGGGGTAGGGCTCCCACCTGCCCACGCAGGGCTCGGGAGCTCCGCGTCCAGGGGGGCTCGGGGACACCGGGCTGGGCCTCAGGCACGGGGAGGACCACCGGAGCTCTCTGGCCCGGACACCCGGGGTAGGACTGCCCGGGACCCATGGAGCCAGTCCTGGGCACTTTGCCACGCCGTGGGCCGGAGGAGGGAGCCCTCCGGACGGAGGGGAGGTGTTGTCCGGGCATAGCCCATCTGGTCCCCGGCGAAGAACCGCCAGCCCAGGAGGGGTGTTCCGGCATACCCTGCCCCTAGTAATCCGGAGGAAGGCTACCCCTCTTTCTGGGAACCCGTGCGCACCGCCAGTCACTCAGGGGACCCTAGGCGCAGAGCGCGCCCGACCTCCTGGAGCCCTGGCTGGGATCGGGGAGGCGAATGAGCCCTCATTGGGACTTCCAGGCTGGCCCGGCCATCTGGTCGCCCCATTGGAAAACATTGTGTGCGATCAGATGGCCGAGGGGAATGGTGCGACCAGATGGCCGGGACCGAAATAACGCCAATCTGCCTGCCCCGAGCCTTCGCGGGAGGGCTCCCGCCTGCCCTTGCAGGGCTCGGGGGCTGCAGGGTTCGGGGGCTGCAGGGCTCGGGGCTGCAGGGCTCGGGGACTGCAGGGCTCGGGGGCTGCAGGGCTCGGGGGCTGAGGGCTCGGGGGCTGCAGGGCTCCGGGGCTGCAGGGCTCAGGGGGGGCTCAGAGACCCCACGCTGGGCCTCAGGCATGGGGAGGCCCGCAGGCACTCCTGGGGCCCAGACGCCCGGGGGAGGACTGCCAGGGACCCATGGAGCCTGTACCGGGCACTTTGCCACGTCGTGGGCCGGAGGAGGGAGCCCCCGGATGGAGGGGAGGTGTCGTCTGGGCCCAGCCCATCTGGTCCCCGGCTGAGAACCGCCAGCCCGGGAGGGGTGTCCCGGCATACCCTGCCCCTAGTAATCCGGAGGAAGGCTACCCCTCTTTCTGGGAACCCGTGCGCACCGAGAGACTCGGGGGACCTTAGGCCCGGATGTGCCCGACCTCCTGGAGCCCTGGCTGGGATTGGGGAGGTGAATGAGCCCCCATCGGGACTTCCAGGGCGGCCCGGCCATCTGGTCGCCCCATTGGAAAGCATTGCGTGCGACCAGATGGCCGAGGGGATTGGTGAGATCAGATGGCCGGGACCGAAAGGACTCCCATCTGCCTGCCCCGAGCCGAGCCATAGCTGTAGGGCTCCCGCCTGCCCTTGCAGGTCTCCGGGGCTCTGCACCAGGGACCCTTGTCCCAGGCAGATGGACACTTGGCAGGCCGCAGGACGGGGGCTCCCAAACCCTGAAACCACTGAAACCCAGGCCCCGGGGCCGGTCCCTGCTTCTCAACCCAGCCAGGCCGGGGAGATCGGGGAGCCTGCCCAGGCACGAGGGACCCCTGTCCCGGGCACATGGACCCTCAGGACGTGCGCTCGTTTTCCACACATTTTTTCCAAAATTCTGCGTAGTGGCCAATTCCGCCCAGCCCTAGTGTTAAGTGCAGAGTGAACACATTGTGATCGTGAGACAACATTTAATGGCGCAAGTGAAACATGTAAGAATAAAACTAAAACAACAGCATGTGGAAATATTTTTAAAATTGTTATGCATGAATCTTTTGGTTACAATATTGTCTTTACAAGATCATGTCATAATTAGTGATCCATACATTTACTGGTGCATGTCGACGGCGTTTCGACCTTCATGAATTGAGGTCATCAGCAGGGCAATAATATCACATAAAAAGAGGATTGCTGCCTGAATGGTGTCCAGGGCATTTAGAGACATTCCCGCTGGTGAGTGTATGCATCTGCCCTGGGAGAGCACAGATGGCCACCAGGATGAGTTCTAATGAATCCACTATGGATGGTCGGAGAAGGAATCGCGGAAGAGCCAACGCGCTCAAATTCCAATGGTTGAAGGATTGATATATCAACCAGACACCTTCTCCCAATTTTCGGGTTATAAGATTAACTGGTCTAAATGTGAGACCATGCTACTTACTCCGACCATCATTAAGACCACACTTGGTGGAGCACTGTTTGCGTGGCTTCATACAAATCGAAATACCTGGGGATCTATATCAACCAAGGACTCCGGAATAATGCCCTTACCATTCTTACTAAAATGCAGCAGGATTTCCAGAAATGTTCGCAATTCAATCTCTCCCATGGGAGAAGGTTCAAATCGATAACATGAACATGATTCCGAAATTCAACTATGACTTTGGTGTTCTCCCCATGCTTATTCCACAGCCTACATTCTGCGAAGTGGAACATGATACCACCTGATTTATTCGAGGGAACGACAAGCTGAGACTGAAAGGTTACACACTTTACTCCTCTTCGGAGAAAGGTGGTCTCTGTCTCCCCCATGTAGAGTCTTACTGGCTGGTGCATCAATTGGCCAACTCTGTATTAATGTTGAGCTCTCATAGATCAACTCCTAACTGGGTTACTATAACACAAAAGATTACCTTTCTATATTCTATACGAATAGTCCCCTTATTACGCCACTTTTTAACCATATTGTCTACACCTCACAATATGCTTGGAAAACAGTCCATAAATTTCTGAAGGTGCCATGTTATATTGATAGCACTGTTCCGCTATTGCTGAATGCTGACATTACAATAGGTGGTGAGGAGATCAGTTGGGCCTCCTGGAAAACAAAAAACATACAACGTATTGAGGACATTGTAACGGAGGGTGTTCCAAAAACTTTCACAGATCTACACTGGTCTCATGGCCGTATTCACACTCAGAGGCTAAGACACCTCCAATTAGTGCACACACTACAAGGAATACGACACACCCGACTCTTGACACTCTGGACCCATTGCGCAATACCTATATATGCAGAAAGATAACGGGGTGATATCTGGATTGTACGCTACATTGATTGATTACAGGTTCTTTCGAGATACGTCATCTAGTCTATGTGACTGGTAGACAGCCAGACTGAATATACGCGTCCAGGAGGGGGAGGGGGAATCGATTCTATCTGACTATAATATAGGACTTCGAGAATCACGCCTGAAATGTAGCTTCTTCAAAATCGTTCACCGTTGGCACTGGTCTACTGCAAATTTGTGTGCAGCTAAGCTTAGTATCAATTCCTGCTGTTGGAGATGTGGTGAATCAAATAGTGATCTTGTGAATATTTTATGGGAGTGCAAAAGTTTTGACAGTTATTGGCTTCAAATTTGGGAATGTCTGCAGACTGAACTATCATCACTGATGACACTGACTGCCCCTATCATACCACTCCATGACTTCTCTGATCTTCCTACGCTTAATCCCCATGTGAAATGGTGGCTGGCTACGGCGTTAGGTGTTGCTAAACTGGGGGTTTTACGCCTTTGGAAATGCACAGTGGCCCAAACGTTCCAGGACTGGTTAGAACAAATGTATGATATGGTGGAATTTGAGAAAATCACATACAGACTGAATGACAAACTGAGGATTTGTCACAGTTTGTGAGGGAAGTTTCTCCAAAGCGCGCACCCGCAGTGAGTGACCTCCAACATCACTGTCAAGATGGTGGCTTTGGGGTCTTATTCCCAAACTTTGACTGTTGGGACAAAACCAACTTTCTATGAAACTGGAATTGGAGCTATCCACCCTTTCCTATCATACCTGGCCCTTCTGAACCCTCCCACCCCCACACAGGTGTCTGTCCTAATCACACACATCGACTGACTTTGGGTTCTATTAGTATCACTGGTGCGGTGCTCTAAACAGCTTCAGACGTACTGCTTCTCGGGGCAGGCGACAAAGTAGATCCTGGGTTCTATATTCTCCCTCCATCCCCACTTTACTTTCTCCCGTTCAATTTTTCTTTCAGATCTGCTATATCCCGTTTTGTTGAGGCATCATTACCTTTGATTGTTATCCGTCTTCTGGGCACCTCTTTTACTGGTGACATGCAGGAATGCTGGGTCTCTGCAGACCTTTACACGGGGCTACAATCCTCCCATGCCTTCCCTGCTCATACAAGACAATTTTGCTTGCTTCTATAGATTGGATGTTACTGTTTCATGATGCCCTGAGTACCTGCCCTGCAGGGCCATTTTAGGTAATGGAAGCTGCTACTGATGCACTTGTTTTCTTTCCAAATATAAACAAGCATTTGCAATGCAATAGGTCTCGCATTATTAAAGTTTGAGCTATTGGTGTTGCATTTGCAAGAGTTTGAGCTATTGCCATTGTAAACGACAATGCCTTTTATTTATGTGTTTCGAAAAGCTGTATGCGGTGCATAAACACGCCCTTTGTACTTATAGTCCTTGCTTACGAAAAGGAAGGCTGGCAGTAAAAGAGGCATAGTTACTGCCAGCGTTGCTTCTCGTAAGCAACGACTGCAAGTACAAAGTGCCTGTTTACGCACCGCTTGCAGGTTTTTAAAATACAGAAATAAAAGGCATTGGTATTTACAATGCCAATAGCTCAAACTCTCGCAAATGCGACATCTATTGCATAGCAAATGCTTGTTTTCTTATTGCGTAGTAGAACCACTCTTTGTGGAAAACAACAATTATGCCATGCCAGATAGTCTTACAGGCATTCACAGATATACAAACCTACAATAAGTTTCCTATATTGAGGTTTTGGAATGCTCCGTTTTTTAAAGCACAATAAAGATGGGGGGCTGTTGGTGGGGGTTGAGAGGTAACTCCCACCTTTAACTTGTGAGGGCCTGAGCATGGTGAGGTAGCCTGTCTGCTTTGTTTCACTGTTCTACCAAGGTTTTAGGAACTGTAAGATTCCTATCAACAACAGCAAGTGATGGATGATCTGTGGCTCAAAACCTAATCCCAAGTAGTAATTGTAATAATTCATTATTATTATTTAGACCGGACTAAATATTGATAATGTATCATTACAATTACTACTTGTGATTCCGCTTTGGTTTGCCCACAGATGAGTGCAAATATCCTTTTGTGTGAATATTAATCCAAAATGAGGGATGAATGCTAGCCACTAAAAAACAAAAGTGTCTGTCCATCCCCTATTTCTCCTTGCTATTTTTCCAGATGTGGTCTGGATGAGATGCCCACAGATTTGCCAGAGCAGCCGGTAGTGCACATCTGTTTGGTGGGAAGGGATAGCAAAAGATGGTGAGGGCAAGGAAGGAAGTAGGGGGAAAAGTAAGAGTAAAAAGGATAGAGAAGGTTGGGAAGGGATAGCAAAAGATGGTGAGGGGGAAGGAAGGAAGTAGGGGTGAGCAAGAGTAAAAAGGATAGAGAAAGTTGGGAAGGGATAGCAAAGGATGGTGAGGAGGAAGGAAGTAGGGAGCAAGGCAAGAGTAAGAAGGATAGAGAAAGTTGGGAAGGGATAGCAAAACATGGTGAGGGGAGGAAGGAAGTAGGGGGCAAGGCAAGAGTAAAAAGATAAAAGTTAGGAAGGGATAGCAAAAGATGGTGAGGAAGGAAGTAGGGGGCAAGGCAAGAGTAAAAAGGATAGAGAAAGTTGGAAAGGATAGCGAAAGATGGTGAAGGGGTGAATACAGAAAGAGGAGGAGCATGGTCGCGACAGAAGGAAGGAAGGGCGACTTGGATGCTACCAAGTACAAAAGGACGTCTGTCTAATTCTGGCCTGTCATTGGTGATGAAGTAGCGCCGCCTTCCTGGCCCCCCTAGGGACACTGTCTACAGCCTTTTGTGGTGCTGGGACGCTAAGAATAGCCGCCTGTGCTACTGGGAGAGATTAGAAACGTCCATCACCGGGGAGGTGAGAAGGGGGCGATTACGGCATTGTGGGGAGAGCGAACACCGCAGGCATCTCGGACCGGCACACGCAGCATACTTCACAGCAGCCGGGGGCGCGCAGAGGGGGAGACAGGTGCTGAAGGGAAACAAAGCAACAGCGACAAAGAAAGGGAAACGGGGGAGACAAACAAAGAGAGAAAGCAAAAGAAAGAGTGGAAAATAGGTTAAAGGAGAGGGAGAGAACAAAGAAACGGAGGAGGCAAAGGGCGGGAGGCAGACAAAGAAAGGTGGCAAAAAAAAGAAACAATGGGCGAGAGCTGCTTGGCGCCACCATCATTGTTACCTTGGGATCCTGGAAATCCGTTCTCTGGCCAACATTGTAAATGTCAATGCCTTTTATTTATGTGTTGGTTTTAAAACAGATAAATAAAAGGCATTGTCATTTACAATGCCAATAGCTTAAACTCTC
This sequence comes from Calotriton arnoldi, assembly GCA_963921515.1. Taxonomy (NCBI): domain Eukaryota; kingdom Metazoa; phylum Chordata; class Amphibia; order Caudata; family Salamandridae; genus Calotriton; species Calotriton arnoldi. The sequence continues at coordinate 9,095 of CAWUFW010023684.1, read as the reverse complement.
GCAAATGCGAGACCTATTGCATTGCAAATGCTTGATGCGAGACCTATGGCATTGCAAATGCTTGTTTATGTATGCCTGTAAGTAGCCAGGGGAGACGACCAGGGGAGGAAGTGCGAAGTATTATGCAGATTGCAACTTATTAAGGCTTCAGAGCGGTTAGATGGGCTGGGGAGAGGTCACCTTGCTTTGGACCTATGCATTAGTAAGGATGCTTGTGATGCACGTCTCCAGCGATCTGTAGGGGAGGGAAGGAAGCTTGCAGTACAAAGCTAACTGGAACCCAGAGACAGCATTGAAATGTGGCGTCTTGTCACAGCAGGTGTCTCCATTCGGTCGCTCCCTCCGAAAACACCCGATAGTAAACTGTGTTTAACATTCCTAAGGGGCTGGCTGCCATGTAATGCTTGACTGCAACTTTCTACTCCACCCCGAATGGCCCATTAGCAATTCGAAAAGTTTGATTTGCCAAGAAAACCGTCCCCAACTGTGTATAAAACAGTGTTACGGATTATAATAAAAAGATCCTTGAAGTTTAAAAAAACGGAGTGCTCCTAACTGGTAAGGATTATTGTTAAAAAGGAAGTAATTTAGGTCATATTTACAAATGTTAACTTTGTATTAAATGAAACATGTAAGATGGACTGGGGAAAAGTCACTTTGCAGCCACACTGTAACTGGGTAACAACGTTTTTTATGTATACCTGTAAGTAGCTGGGGGAGACGGCCAGGGGACGAAGCTTGAACAATTTGCAGATTGCTGCATATTAAGTGTTTGGAAAAGTTAGATGGGCTGGGAAGAGGTCACCTTGCTTTGGACCTATGCATAAGTAAGGATGCTTGTGAAGACATTTTTACTTTTCCAAAAATGTAACATGTAACATGTAAGCGTAGCTTAGGAAAGGTCACCTCACGCTCTAACCCTCTAAACAACGCAAGTATGGCTGTAACTTGCTGGGGCAGACAGCCTGAGGCACAACGTCTATAATAGGAAAGTGATGCCTCCTTTAACAAAGGAAAAAATAAAGGTTTGTGACCAAAAACACATAAACATATAAAGTAGGCTGGGAAGAGGTCTGTATAATTAAAAGATCACCAAACAAAAATATAAGAGCGGATAGAGAAAGCAGTGGTGCTTAGTATAATTCAAAGAATATTTTCGCTTTAAAAAAAATAAAACACGTAAGCTTTGCTCGGGAAAGGGCACCTTGCTCGCCACGCTCTAACCCTCTAAACAACGTGTATTAAGCATGCCTGTAACTTGCTGGGGGAGAAGGCCAGAGGCGTCACGTCTATAACAATAAAGTGAGGCCTCCTTTAACAAAGAAAACAAGCACTGGTCAAGGCAGGAAGCATCAATTAAAAACAAGGAGAAGGGGCGGGAACGACACCGAGGGTGGGTGGCGGTATGGGTGATGACGGTGGTGGGGACGACACAGAAGGGCATCGACCAATGCAATTAAGAAAAAAAAGAATTATGAAAGGCATACACTTACCGTCCTGCGGGGGTGGGGGTGCCGTTGTTTGTCGCTTTCCAGGCTCCTCTTTCCTCCGCAAACATCACAGGGCGAGAAAGAGAATAATAATGTGAAGGGGCGGGGAGAAGGCAACAGGAGAAGCCTGCAACTCATTCCTCCCTTCGCCGAACTGCCAACGGGAGCTACTGAGGTGGGCCTGGGAAGGAAATAAAAACAAGCGGGCACTGGGCTAAAACAAAGCACTGCGCCCAGGTACACTGTAACACTAGCATTAATTGAAATAAAAATGAAACTGAAAGCGCGCATGGCGCCCTGAAATTTAAAGTGACACAAGCAATGGTCAAGGCAGGAAACGTAGTGCGCACGCACCACATAGGAGCGGGGGCCAGAGAGCGCGGCAGCAAAGCGAGACGAACGCGCGCTGCTGCGCGTTCTGGCCACCGTCGGGAATGGGCGCGGCAAGGCGGGACATGCACCCGCCTTTGCCCAATCGCGTGCCGTTTTTCACAAACAAAGCACGCTACAGTTAATGAGGGCTTCTGAAAACAAAACCACACGCACGAGCGTGTAGGTCGTTTTCAGAAGCCCTTTCTAGAGGTCTCGCGCTGCGCGAGCAGTGCTGCGCACTGCAACGCTAGGCGCGAGACCTAATAAAGGAATGCAATTCAAAGAAAAGCCCAAAATGATCAGAGTTTAACATCTTAAGGACTACAACCAGCAGTGGGCATAAGAGGAGGTCTGATTGACCAATGATTCATCTACAGGTTACCTACTAGGCAAAGAATACTCACAGAAGCCAGCGGCGCTCAGGACTGAAACCCATACTCCATTCCCAGCAGGGAGTATAAGAGAGAGCCTGAGCGACAGGACCAATACTTGCACAGCAGAAACAGGACCATGAAGAATCACTTGCAGAAGCTAGAGTGACTGCGGCTAGATGTCTCCTACTCCCAACCCAGCAAGGACAACAAGAGAGGGCCAAAGAGCCTGAGTCCAGCACCCTGCTGAGAGGGTAAGGTCAACCACAAGCCTAGAAGGTGAAAGAACAAACTGTCACTACCATACAATCCATGGTTCTCAAAATACAGACATTCTGGCGATGAGTAGAAGGCTCTGGCCTTGTCAGAATCTTGACCTGCCCACACCACTCTGAGACATGCATGTTCTGCTCATTAAACGATACCTCGCTTGGATCAGAAAGGAAAACAGAGTAGTCTGAGTCCAGTCAGATACAGTTCCAACCATGAAATCAAAGCTGCCTGAAATGGGAATTTTCTAGTCCAACTGAAATACCACTACTAGTCTTGAAAAATCCTTAATTCATATCAGGTACAGAAATTTAAAAACAGAAAAGAAATGCTAGTCAGGTAGCTTAGTCAGGTAATTCTAATAGTTAGAGAGTTGTGTGGTACACGTGTACTGGACGTTGCTTCATTTGCATTAGGAGGGGGTCTGGCTTGTGTTTTAAATCTTTATTAAATTTTCAAATAGATAATGAAAAAAGTATACAGTATAAACGCAGAAACATCAGTGTAAAAGAAAGAAACAAGCAGATCGTGTACAGGTACAACATTATATGACAGACAATGCATCCACAATTCCCTCCCTGTAATCGCAACCGTAACATAACAGACAGTAAGGGTATAGAGGATAACGGTAAATGGAGTCCATTAATAGTAGAGGTGATCCATGAGAAAGAAAATGACAGGTCTACAGCGAATAATGTCAAAGGGAAGGGGTGAGAAAAACCAAGCGATATAAAGTCACTAGAATCCAGAACATGTGTGGCGAAATGCTAAACTGAAGGTCTATGGTAGATGAGTGAAAATTTGTGGAAGGGCCCTAGGGTGTCATCCTTCGAACGGGTAAGTGGCATGTCAGTGGAGCCCCCCTCTCCCATAAAAAGTTAAACTGTGTCAGATCGCTGGCAGATATCTTGTTAACAGGTCTAGGAAATTGAGTGGTGTGGCAAGATCAGGAGTGTCGGCCTGCAATCAAGAAGTTGGATAGATCCCTATATATTACCAAAACCATCACACCATATGCACCAGCGATTCAGTCCGGAAAAGGGACAACTGCAGCAGACTTGACCTCATGGCACGTGGCCGGTATACACACACTGGGGGATTTTTACCATGACGGCACGCTCATTCCGTATATTGAACTGTCACGCGCGAAGAGGGGCATACCTGCAGGGCAGTTTCTTGCATATACTTCATGGATAAGCATATTACGAGATAGATGGGGTGACATGTCGCAGGAATTACAGACACACTTGGTGCTCCAATATATCCATGTCATGGGTAACGGAAGCCACTTAATTCGCTGGTTTGCGGATGTACTTCGTATACATACGGCAATAGATCTCACCTCACTGCGAGGGAAATGGGAGACAGATCTAAAGAATGGAATTCCATACTAGCAGGTCCCACAAACATACCCCGAAATGCTAGGTTCAAGCTGATCTAATTATATATTGTGCACAGGGCATATATGACCCCAGAGAAAATGAATCGCTACTTTCACAGAGAAGACATGGGCTGCCCTCGACGCAGTATGCAAAACGCTGGCATAATACATATGTTATGGTCCTGTCCACGACTGGGAAATTATTGGGAGGAAATAACTCATCAGCTGTCTATGTGTACAGATAGACCCCTGCCAAACACATGGGAAACATGTATATTGGGTATGTACGTAAAAGACCGGAAGCTCAGAGCCACAAATAGATTCCTGGAGCTTGGGCTAATAGTAGCGGCCAGACGGCTCATAACTAAACGTTGGAAATCCAAAGAGCCACCAGCCATAATAGCATGGGAACGCTCCCTAGATAACTGGGCCAGAGCCGAAGCAGTTTCCCTCCGCAGGGAGGACACATTGGGACTATGCAAGTTCCCGATAGCTGGTATGAGATTCTTACATCCTTTCAGGAGAATGCCGGGCAGGATACACAATCAGAAATGTCACTGGGGTAAGACCAAGCGTAGGACAGGGCAGGGAAATATAAAAAGCACATTAGCAGTAGCTGATGTGAATTGAATAATATCTAATATACTACGAGTTGGCGGGGTGAAGAGCACGGGCACACCAAGCCAATGCAATACCACATGCCTGTAAAAGAAGGACAAAGAGGCGCAGGGGATTAGATAAGCCGGGAACAAGTTGATGTTGATAGTTGATAAGTTTAAGAGAGTTCAAATTGTATCCATTATAGGCAAAGGCACTCCTCACAGGTGACACCACATAGCTGACTTGACTACAAATTAATGCAGAAGAGATGCACACATACACACACGGGAAAGCAAAGCTACCACTATATCATACACTACTAATAACCCCACTTCAATTAGCGCAGCAAAATGAGGAAGAATGCAACAGGAAGTCACTAAGAATATAAATCATGCACACAACAAATTGGAGGGAGGTAATACAAGTTTTAAGGAGAAGCATGTAAAAGTGAATGTGATGCTAATATTATTGCTCAGGGGATATGTAACACCCCTGCAAGAGGATAGCAAATGCATATATACTGTAAATGGATGTAACTGCAATGGTATGATTACTCATAAAAGAAAAACTCAATAAACAGATTAAACAAAAAAAAATCAAGATTAAGTTGGAAGTCAGGGGGTAAGCCTCTTATTCACGTATAAGGGGGCCCCATATGTCGGCAGATATATGTGCCTGGTCGTTCAACCAGTAGATCAGATGTTCATGTGCAGCTGTGAGCGCCACACTCTCCAGTCAGCCATCCTGAGTCGGGACATTGGGTGTAGACCACCGACAGAGTATGCATGGTTTGGCTGCCGACAAGATTGAGGCAATCCAGCGGAATTTGTAAGGCGGCTCATAGAAAGCGATCGACCCCGTCCCAGAATGTCTTTAGCACACGGCAGGATCAGAGAATGTGCAGTATGTCACAGTTTGGGTCATGACATTGCCAACAATCCACCGTGGGTGTCAGTCGTACCTTGTGTAATTTTGCCAGACACCAGTACCAGTCTTGTAAAACCTTAAAGTGGCAGAACTTCATTTGAGCTTTTCTCATATCTCTGCTTTCAAAGGCAAGGAGCCATGACCAGTGTGTCTGAGAGTAATACATTTGAAGTTGAGTCTGTTATCGAATCAGAAGAAAGTTCTAGCAGCTCAGAAAACAATCAGGACACCAGGAGACAATAAAGTCCAACGATCAGCTTTTTATAGGTGCCCCATTGCACCATGTATACGTGGAATGAAAATGGAGGAGAGGACCAATTCTCCATGCATCATTGTGAGTAGAGGCAATGTCAGAGCTGGAGATACCTCGAGAAGTGGGAGCATGGAAGGTGGAATTCCACAGCAAGACTCTAAGGATTTAAGAGCATTATCAGACATTAGCTGGGGTATCGCCATAATCCCCCCGCGGATCCAATCTGACCGAGAGAGTGGTCGATGGTAATAGATCCATTGTGCCACAGGGGCGCACTTGGGTATAGAATTTGTCTTTCTGAAGGAGGGCATGAGTCATTTTCCAGACCACATTCATCTCCAGTTGCATGGGGTTGCATGGGTCTTGCAATGTCCACGGACATGCATACAGAACCGTAAGGCCTGGAGTGTCGTTATTTAGGTGTCATTCGATCTTGACCCAGAGAGGCAACACGCTATGCTGGCAAAGGTAGTATGCCATCTGTGACAAGTGCTGGACCCTGTAGTAGGTCCGAAAATGAGGAAGGCACATGGCCCCAGAGGACGTGGTGGCATTCAGTTTAGCAGATGCGAGTCTCTGGGGTAGAGGCTTCCAAATATATCTGCGGGCCTTGGAACCAATTTGTGAGAGGAGGCTACCCAGTATATTAAAAGGAAGCATGCCAAACAGATAGTTAAACTTCATGGAGTCACCATCTTGACCATTAAACTCCACCATAAAGACAGTTGGAGCGCTGGCAATTTGGCATAGTCCCGTTTAGTGGAATCCAAGAGAGGGAGAATGTTCTCTCTTATCATAGCATGAAAGTCTCGGTGTAACAAGAGCCCTGAATACCTCAGACCAGTAGTTGAGATAGCGAGCGATCTGTCGTCTGGAGATTCAACAGCATTGCTTCTGTATTGAACCAGTTAATCTTGTAACCCGAGAAGTGGGCGAAGACGTCAACGAGAATCATGAGAGCTGGAATCAATGCATCGGGGTTACGCAGGGTCAGAAGCATGTAATCCGCATACAATAGGAGTTTCAATTCCCCTGCCCTTGTCTGGATACCCGAGAAGTGTGCTGAGGATCTAATGGCTATTGCCAGGGGTTCCAGAGCCAAGAGGAGGGTTGACGGGGGCAACCCTGTCTTGTTCCTTGGGTAATGGATACCGGAGGAGAGAGGATACAGTTGCAGCTGATCATCCCTGTGGGGGACTGGTAGAGGCATTGGACCATTTGCCTGAATGTAGGGTCGATTCTGAATGTGGCCATCATGCAGAACAGGTATGGCTGTTCGCCATGGTCAAATGCTTTCTCTGCATCTAGGGAAAGCAGCAGTTTTTCGTCTGGCCCAGCCTTTGTAGACTAGATGACACATGCCAGTGTTCGTAGATGATTACAAGACGATCTGTACAGGAAAAACCCACCTGGTTATCATGTATCACAAAAGGGAATGCTCAATAAGTCCAAGTAGTTAACTAAAAGTTAATTAGATCAAATTTTCATTGTAGCCCAATAAACAAGCGATTTTCATCTTTCAGTCAATCACGAGGCGGGAATCATAATACGGTATCCAAAATAATTTTAATTTTTGTTCTTCAAACATCGCAATCCAGCCCGGCTAATGCGTTTTGTCCTGAAACGGACTTCATCAGGGTTTGTAAAATCTTATATTTTCTTACTGGACTACAGTGAACCAGAATAATAAAGCAGCAGATAGATAAGTCACTCCCACTTTGTATCAGTGCTGGGGCGTGCTTACACTGCTACATCGATCTAAAAAGCAAATCATTTATATATACGGTTTATTGTAGGATGATTTTTAACCTTTTTCAAATACTTTTCTGTATACTATTTTATTCAAATCGATAGTTTGATCAAGTATGGTTTAATTTTTATAGACTCTATTATTGTTGCCGTAATTATAGTGCCCAATATTTTTGTATGTACTATGTTTTTACTGTCAATATCATTGTTGATATTTTTGTTACTTACATTATAGATATTGGTCTTCGATATGTTGGCATGCGATTGTTTATCATACTAATGACGTACATTAAATTACTGATATTTGTCATAGATTAAATGGCTGCCTTTGAAGTATACAAAACCCTTTTTGGTACTTCTGTGACTTGTTATGAATGGTCATGCACATGTGTTTGCCACAATACATTTCCATTTTTGTAGGGATTTACTATTTTGTAGCACTGAAACACTTGTGACCCTTGCAAGCATTAACTTGCGTTAGAATTGCCATTTTAGGATATGGTGTAATCCTACACATAGCGCTGAGCCGAGTGTGTTTCTTTATTAACTCTGAAAATAAAAGTAAAGTTTTGAAAATTTGTGGGCTGAATAGGATTCTTATAAGATCAAGAAATTAAATGAAAATGACAAACATAAATCATAAAAGACATCATTGCTTTAACATAAAATTTGCACTAAAAACAACAGGGCTCCAAAATTTCACTTTGCCCGAGGCACAGGCGAGATATTTTTTTTTAAGATGGAATATGTTAAGTGTCACATAATGATTGCCTGTGTCAAGGTAATATTTCCACCCTGCGCTGCCTGTCATTTTGTGCAAGATCTCAGGGGCTGTTGATTACCACCAACTAGAGCCAGCATATCCATCCCAAGCCAATCCCAAAGCTGCTCTCATGCTCTTTATCACAATAGAGGGCGTGCAGAATTGCAAGATGCAGTGCCAGAGCCCTAGGGTCCATACGGACAAGCTGCCACTTCCTTCTGGTTTTTTGCCTTTTTATACTTTTTGAGTTCAAGTCTGGTGGTTTTGATGCTTTGTGTATTGGGTTGAGATTTTGAGATGGGAAGTTTTCTGTCAACTAGAGCGATGTGTTAGTTGTTGCTTGTAGGTGATACAGCAAGTGTTGGAGATTACGCAGGCCGGCAGAGGCAGCAGAGGCAAGACCATCACAAAGAGAATGTCGTGGTTGTGCATTCGATACTAGGTATCAGGCTTCTTGAGTTTTCTTTTTGATGCGTGTCCCGGAGGAGAGGTCCCTGTTGATGATAAAAGCAACAGGGAAGAACAGAATCCTTAATACAACCTATAGTTTTTAACAGTGATCTGAGCTATGTTCAAGTCCACTCTTTAGCAATAAACTGATTGAATATCTGGGTGAATTTGAAGGGTGGGGCATTGGCGCCCTGTTTGAAGTGCACGCGTTTATGGGAAGCACTCTTTTATCAATAAGTAATGTGTGGGAGTGAGTCTCTCGGTTCATCACATGTGCCAGCTGGCTGGCACACTGTTGGTATACTGGTGCAACCCCACGTGTTTAGTCACCTGGGTGTAGATACACCAAAGAAAGTTTAGCAAACCTCTTGCCACAGTCAGTATATTTTTATTTGAACTGATGGGTTTTTGGTCTTTTTCCTGAATTCCTATCTAGTGTCTGAATGAATAATTTAAACATTGGCAGTGG
>CAWUFW010023683.1:0-71462 GCA_963921515.1 Calotriton arnoldi | reverse complement strand
TTTTGAAAAATAAAAAATAAAAAAATAAAAATAAAAAATAAATCAATGGGGAAGGACTCATCTGTGGTATCAGTGCAACTTGCTATACATGTGTATTTGATCGGTGCAGATGATTTGGGTGACAATGCCATGACCAGGCTGATGTGACGTGAGCCTTCATTTTGTGCTAATTGTTGACTGAGTGACCAAGTGTTCTGCTGACTTGATAGCGCCCTGCAGAGACAACGTATGGCACAGCTTTTCTTACACAGGAGTGGAATCCCCTCATGGCAGTGTGTAATTCCGTGACATTGCCTGAGCCCAAGGTGTGTGTTGTGTGAGCATGTCTGTGTGTGTTCACTTCCATTTTGCTACGCAGGCTGGGGGCCCTAGTGATGTTCCTGTTTGTGATGCTTGCTGAGTTGAGCAATGTTCCCCCAGATCTTCTCCCTGGGTGCTCTGTGATCTGGGTGCATGGCACATTACTGGTGATCAGGGTGTCATCCATAGGTGTGTTTGCTGTCAGGGCTGAGTTTGTGGGCAAACGCAGATGAGACACAGTCAGGATTCCCCTTGGCACTTGTTGGTTACACAAGTCATGTAATTTACAGTTTGCGTTAGCTTCCAGTGATTGTGACACGTTGTGTGTGTGACTGCTGCCACTCCTAAGGGTCAGAGCTGCAATGTTGGAATTTGTCTATGTGTGTTGTTTGTGGGTGAGCTTGCCATCTTCATTGGTGTGTAACTGTGTCCGGGATCCCATTGGTTGGTGTGGATTTGACATCATGCCCATGTACAGCGTACTGTGCAGTGTGTGAGACATTCACAAGTCTTGTTCACTGGCCATGTGTGATGGGTATCTCCGCCTTAGTTCCCCCACCACCCCTGGGATTGTCATGGGTGCATGTGCAATGTCACCAGTCCATGTGAGCTTCACTGCTGCACATTGGTGGAGATCAAGGTGTGTGGTGTTGAGTGTGTGCAAATGAGAGTTGTTGCACGGCTAGACCCCTACCTCCATGTTGGCCTTGGCTGACAGGCCGTGCTGTTTTATTTGTGCTTGTGTAGGTGTGATGGTAGTTAGTTGCTCAGGACACATGACTGTGGTTCACAGTGTGTACGACATCTACCTTTGTCATCACAGTGGGATTATCATGCAGGCCAGTGTCACCACAATGTGGGGTCCCTGGGGGTAGTGCTGTGGTGGGTCTGTCTCTTGCTGTGTTAGTTGCTGTTCCTACAAGCTTGTGTGACATTTGTAATTTGGGCTCCCTCATCTAACAATGCCTGATTGCCCACATAGGGGAATCCGATCCATGAGTTACTTTTGTGTGGCACTGTGTTGACACCTGTGTAATGGGGATTCAGGCCTCCTCGTGTGTTGTGTGTTTGCCTGGGGACACTGGCACACCACCCCCTCACCTGTAGTGTTTGATATGCAGTGTGAGTCTGCCTGTTTGTGTTTGTGCATTTGCACCACTGCATTGGCATATCTTTAGTGTGCCATTGGCTGTATGTTGTTTGGTGGCTTACCCCTGCTGTCCCTGGGACTCCTAGGTCATCAGTCAGCACAATGATCATGGTTTGTATGTTCCATTGCTGCCATGGTATGGTATTTGTTCACCTGACATCTACAGTCTCCACAGGATATCTACATTTGTGTGTCCATTGGTGCAGATATGTGGATCTGCATTGTGATGGTCACTTCTGTCATTGTGTTATTTGTGAATGTTGACAATGTGAGCCCCCATGGGTGATGTTTGTCTGCACATGGCCAAAGCGATGTTTCATTTGCACTGCACTGTTTGCCTCACCCAATCTCTGTTGCTATGGGACACAAGCACTACTATGCCACTGATGTGTTTGTTGTTGTGTGACCAGGAATAATCCATGCAGTTTGGCATTTGCAGCTTTTACCATGACTACACTTACATTTTGGTCACTGAGGTGATGGGGCTTTAGACCCCATTGCCACAATGTTCAAAATGTGCTTCAGCTATGGAACCCACACTTACCTTTTGGTCACTGTGATGATGGGGGTTTAGGCCCCATTGCCACACTGTTCAAAATGTGCTTCAGCTATGGAACCCACACTTACATTTTGGTCACTGTGATGATGGGGCTTTAGGCCCCATTGCAATACTGTTCAAAATGTGCTTCAGCTATGGAACCCACACTTACCTTTTGGTCACTGTGATGATGGGGCTTTAGGCCCCATTGCCACAATGTTCAAAATGTGCTTCAGCTATGGACCCCACACTTACATTTTGGTCACTGTGATGATGGGGCTTTAGGCCCCATTGCCACAATGTTCAAAATGTGCTTCAGCTATGGAACCCACACTTACCTTTTGGTCACTGTGATGATGGGGTGTTCGACCCCATTGCCACAGTGGTCATGGTCGGCTTGCATTGTGGTGGCCACACACATTTATGTGTGACACATGTGATAGGGGGTCACATTGTATGTTCAATGTCATGTTCAGTGTTGTAGGCATTTGACACAGACTACACACGCTTGTCATGGTGTTGGGGGGGATGTAATTTTCAGACATTCCTTATGTTGGAGTATGCTGGTTGTGTCATGCATTAGCCGTCCTATGAGTGGGGGTTGTGTGGGTGGTAGGCATCCATCCCCCCCTGAGTAGGGGTGGTGGTGGTGACAGGCATCCAGGCCCCACTGAGTAGGGGTGCTGGTAGTGGCAGGCATCTAGCCCCCCATGAGTAGGGGTGGTGGTAGTGGCAGGCATCTAGCCCCCCATGAGTAGGGGTGGTATTAGTGGTAGGCATCCATCCCCCTATGAGTGGGGATGGTAGTAGTGACAGGCATCCAGGCCCCCCTGAGTAGGGGTGGTGGTAGTGGCAGGCATCCAGGCCCCCATTAGTAGGGGTGGTGGTAGTGGTAGGCATCCAGGCCCCCCTGAGTGGCGGTGGTGGTAGTGGCAGGCATCCGGCACCCCCTGAGTAGGGGTGGTGGTAGTGGCAGGCATCCAGGCCCCCCTGAGTAGGGGTGGTGGTAGTGGCAGGCATCCAGCCCCCCATTAGTAGGTGTGGTGGTAGTGGTAGGCATCCAGCCCCCCTGAGTAGAGGTGGTGGTAGTGACAGGCATCCAGGCCCCCATTAGTAGGGGTGGTGGTAGTGGTAGGCATCCAGCCCCCCCGAGTAGGGGTGGTGGTGGTGACAGGCCTCCAGGCCCCCCTGAGTAGGGGTGCTGGTAGTGGCAGGCATCTAGCCCCCCATGAGTAGGGGTGGTGGTAGTGGCAGGCATCTAGCCCCCCATGAGTAGGGGTGGTATTAGTGGTAGGCATCCATCCCCCTATGAGTGGGGATGGTAGTAGTGACAGGCATCCAGGCCCCCTGAGTAGGGGTGGTGGTAGTGGCAGGCATCCAGCCCCCATTAGTAGGGGTGGTGGTAGTGACAGGCATCCAGGCCCCCTGAGTAGGGGTGGTGGTAGTGGCAGGCATCCAGGCCCCCTGAGTAGGGGTGGTGGTAGTGGCAGGCATCCAACCCCCATTAGTAGGGGTGGTATTAGTGGTAGGCATCCATCCCCCTATGAGTGGGGATGGTAGTAGTGACAGGCATCCAGGCCCCCTGAGTAGGGGTGGTGGTAGTGGCAGGCATCCAGCCCCCCATTAGTAGGGGTGGTGGTAGTGACAGGCATCCAGGCCCCCCTGAGTAGGGTTGGTGGTAGTGACAGGCATCCAGCCCCCCATTAGTAGGGGTGGTGGTAGTGGTAGGCATCCAGGCCCCCCTGAGTAGGGGTGGTGGTAGTGGCAGGCATCCATCCCCCTATGGGTGTGTATGGCATTGGTGATGGCCATCCCGCCCCTATGGTTCTGCTGTTGCTAGTGTACGTCATTTGTGCATCCCTATGTGTGTGTGACATATTTCGGGTACGTGTCGTTTGTTAGTGTTGTTGGTGTTTGACTTACCGTCTGCGCCGTACGCGTCCGTGCCGGTCCTGGTAATAGATGTAGAGTATTGGTAGGACCTGCGCGATGGGATTCATGCTTGGGTCGTCTCGTTCGGGTTTCTCGTGTCTTCGACTCGTACTCGTCGCAGGCTTGTTCGTCTCGTAGCCGTGGATCGTCTTGTGGCGCGAAACGGAGCTTATGTACGGCTCGCCCGGATGCTCAAACGTGCCGGACGTAGCGACGGGTTCGGCGCGTACGGAAGGCGCATCGTACTCGTCCGGCCGGAAGGTGCTGTGTATTTGCTTCCGTGCGACTCGAATCGGCGTTTACGGATCTGGCTCGGGCGGGGAACAGGAGCTGAAATGGGTAAGTACGGCTCGCTCGGAATCTGGGCTGTTATGCGCATCGTACTTGTTCGTTCGGACGAGTGTTCGAATCGGTCCGGAAACACGCATTCGGCTGGTTTTTTTTTCGGACGAATACTGTTAGGTGCGCTTCCGGCCGAGATCGGAATCGACCCCTAAGTCTTTAGAAATTTTAAATTTTAAAATAGGAATTGATTCGAATGTAAGGGATTGGGACTCAAATTTTATGGACAGAGTATAAGTATATAATAGTCCTCCATATATTGATTTTATCCATCTTTCTAATTTAACTGCAACAGGGTATGATTACACCAAAATGAATTACTGTGCCCACTTGAAACCTATACATACTGCACTTTATTTGAAAATTGATGAAAGGCTATAAAAACATATTTATTGGTTTTTAATTCAATTTGTACTTTACATTGAATAAGTTTTAAAGAACTTTTTAACCAATATCTTAACAGATGCACTAGTCACTTTACAAATTGAAAACCATCTTAGGAACTTTAAAGGGTGGTTGGGCACCTCATGTGCGGTAATGAAATTTTCAATTTGGTGTATTAGATAGTTGCAATTGATATTAAAATGTAGTATGTCACACATATCATGTAGATACAAACGTAACCTGAGAAGTAGGAAAATATTGGAACTAAACCAAATTGTACTTTACATTGATTGAAATGCAAACGTAAATAATTATTTATGATTTGTATAAAATGCATCAGTCACTTTATCCGATTACCAGCTCCTACAGCACTTTATGTATACACGTGGTTTGAATAATAGGACGTATTGCTAAAATTACAGCATAATTATGGGGACTTTAGAATGATACATCATATACAAGAAACTCTAAAAAGAAAAGATTATTCCCTGTTATGCACTTGAATCGATTCAGTTTTTAAACTTATAAGAAATCTATTTCTTGCACTTGCACCTTTTGCCCTGGAAATGAATGTACTTTACAAATTTCAAAATGGCTGATAAAAATGTCCATTGCTCATATGTGAGGATTAACAGCCTAGTCACCCAATGGTAGTAAAAAGTAACAAGGGATTAAGCACTGAGCACTTTAAGAGACAGTCTAGAAACGAGGACTCTATGGTCCAGTAGAAGGCTGGGAGCCGAAACGCGTAGACCGTCCTCTATCGTTTGAAATTGCACTATGGTGTGAAAATAAACACTTTTGAAATTGATTACCTCTGTCGTGGTGCCGTGAAAATCTTTCGCTGTGCAAAGGAGTGTGCAGGTGAGCGAAGGAATCTTGGACATATATATATATATATATATTATCTACTGGCGGTCGCCAGTAGATAGTTATAGTTAGGACCTATTTTCCATAGGAAATCCGCAACATTCTATTCCCAATAACTTTGGCGCAGGTTGACGAATCTTCGCGAAATTTTCAAAACTTATGGCCCGCTCCGGTCCGCTCCTATCTTGAAAGTTTCAAGGTGATTCGTCAAGTGGGGGCCGAGAAAAAAGGGGGGTCCCAAAACATGTTTTCCCCATGCAATTTTCCATAGGAACCTTTAGTCGCAGCTACAGCCCGAACTGCTGAACGGAATTACACCAAATTTGGCAAAAAGGTAGCCCTTGGTTCAGAGTCGTGCCTTTTGGTTAAATTGTGTAAATCCGTTCAGTAGTTCCTGAGAAATTTGAAAAAGAAAACACATATATATCTGGGCGGAGCCTAACCACACATGTCATCGTGAGATCTGATTGGCTGTCAGCACTTCATCCTGGAATTGCTGGCAGCGATCTTGGGACCAATATAAATGATAGTACCCCATTGAAATGCATTGTAGTGAATCGAAGATTTTGAGGGTTACCAAAAGGAGAACTATAAAGGGTGATAACAGACTTTAGTTACATTAGAATTCATTTGTTGATGGTACCATACTAATTTCAGGAATTGTGGTGTGTTCTAAGGTGATTTTACCCTGTGAAAAACCTTCTGCTGGGATATCATGAATCATGTTTGAGAGAAAACTATTTTCACATGCTTGTCCCATACAGTTTTGGAAGGTGCTCCAGAAGCTAAAATGAGAGCATATTTTCTGTAAATTCACATTATCTTTCTCAGTCATGTGAGAATGAAGTCTGACATTCTCAGTAAAACATGTACATCCAACAAGGGCAGAGACTGTCAGTTGATTCCTTTGTGTTCTACTGCAGCTTCCCAGAGTGTTCTAAAGAACAACTAGAGTGCTAACAGCCTTACTTATGACAAAAGTATGGCACACCTGAAGCCATCTTGATTGGAATAAACTGGTAACACTTAAAACATTTAATTTAAAAAGGAACAAAATGATGGGGTTCATTTTGTCATAGAAATTATGGTTAGTGCTGTAGAAAGAAAAATTAGGACATGTTTCAAGTGTGATCTCAAATATCTTCCTGTTATATTTCAACAGGAACAGCCTGTCAGTTGATGCCTTTGTGTTCTACTGCAGCTTCCCAGAGTGTTGTAAAGAACAACTAGAGCGCTAACAGTCTTACTTATGACAAAATTATGGCACACCTGAAGCCATCTTGATTGGAATAAACTGGTAACACTTAAAACATTTAATTTAAAAAGGAACAAAATGATGGGGTTCATTTTGTCATAGAAATTATGGTTAGTGCTGTAGAAAGAAAAATTAGGACATGTTTCAAGTGTGATCTCAAATATCTTCCTGTTATATTTCAACAGGAGCAGCCTGTCAGTTGATGCCTTTGTGTTCTACTGCAGCTTCCCAGAGTGTTCTAAAGAACAACTAGAGCGCTAACAGTTTACTTATGACAAAATTATGGCACACCTGAAGCCATCTTGATTGGAATAAACTGGTAACTCTTAAAACATTTAATTTAAAAAGGAGCAAAATGAGGGGGTTCATTTTGTCATAGAAATTATGGTTAGTGCTGCAGAAAGAAAATTTAGGGCATGTTTTAAGTGAGATCTCAAGTCCTCTTCTATTTCATTAGAAAATTCTGACATGCAGACTGAAACAATCACTTTCAATACCAGCAGTAGACTTCCAGTTAACTCCCTGGTGAGCAGTAGCTTTACTACAGTCATCTAATGAACAACTAGAGTGCTAACATTCTGAATTTATGGCAAATGTGTGACACATCTGAATGCCTTCTTGATGGAATCAAAGTAAAAAACTGAAAGCATTTCCTACTGAGGAGAGACTGCAGTAAATGACGAAATTAGGAAACTTCATAACAAATAAGTCTCCCAAGATGGCCACCAGAGAAAAAAGAGCCCAAATGTAGCGCAAATATCACCCAGATGTAGCCCACATATAGCCCAATGACAGAAGTGTGCAAAACACTTTTTATTTTTATTTTTTCTGCAGTTTTATATAGTGCAAACTGGTCAGGTATTGGAGAATTACATCTTACTTGGACCCCTTATTGCGTATTTTGCACGAAGTACATGAGAATGATCTTGCGAAACATTGAACTTTACGATTCTGTTAACCTGAAGTTGCTCTGAACCGGGCTTTGTAACACCCGATTTTACCTACTGGTTTTAATTAATTCTCACTGTATTGTATTAGGAAAGAGGATTTACTGTTTTTATGTACACTTTTATGATCTATGTTTCTAAATCAGATCAAATAAAGTTTAATGAATTCTATGGCAGGACGGAGGCGAGGATTATGCATATCTTTCCTCACTTTATTTGCATAGCAGTTCAAAGAAAACGTAACACAACAATCATTAAACAAAAGACTACACAACCCATGAACCATTAGGGGGTAGTCTCCAAGGCAACTATAGTCCAATCTTATCACAGTCCATCGTATATAATATCGTGACGTCCCTTCCGCTTCCTCTTTCTTCACTGCTCGTCAGTTAAGTGAATTCCTTACATTCTTGGCTTAATCTGACGTTGTTGCTGTTTGTATAGCGGTTTCTTGTGCACGTTATTAGCATTATTGCCTTGGTATTGTTTCATATTCCCTGCGCAGCAGGCTCTTGCCTCCCTCTTGGCCCCCCTCCAATATTTCTTTTTTTTAAATTAAATTACCTGTGTGGGGGGGCTCCAGCCCCCCCACACGCCCCGGGGACCGCCACCTCCCCGGGGCACTAACAAAAGAAATGTGGGGGTCCGTTTCGGACCCCCAAAGCCCCGGGGACCACCACCTCCCTGGGGCTTTACTAATGAAGGGAGGCACCCCGGGACACTGCAGGAGCCGGCCCTGGGGGGTGCAGGGCCATGGAGGGCTCCAGGAGGGGGGCCGCCATCCCGGGACACTGCTGTTTGCAATAGCTGGGCGGGAGCTGCATGGCTCCCGCCCTGTCATTGCAAACTTGCTTGCTTCATTGAAGCGAGAGCAGGAAACCTGCTCTCGCTTCAATGAAGCAAAGCAGATTGCTTTTCCATAAGGGGAGCTGCATGTCAGCAGCTCCCCTTATGGAAAAGCAATGCCGGCTCCCGCAGGACGCGGGGAGCCGGCGGGACCGTGCGGGTATTGGGGACCCCCCACGGTCCCCTACGAGTGGCCAGGTCCCGGGGGATGGGGTCCCTGGGGCCATTAGTGGCCCGGGAGGAGGGCCACGCAGCCCCCTACCCAAAAAGAAAATTAAAAAAAAAACGTAAAGGCCGGCCCCGGGGGATGGGGTCCCCGGGGCCTTAAATGGCCTGAGGAGGGGGGCCACGCAGCCCCCCTCCAAATATATATATTTTTTTTAAAAAGAGGGCATGCCCCAGGGGATGGGGTCCCCGGGGCCAATAGAGGCACAGGGTAAGGGGGCCACGCGGCCCCCTTCCCGTTTAAAAAAAAAAAAAAAATAAAATCGTCAGGCCCCGGGGGATGGGGTCCCCGGGGCCAAAAGTGGCCGAGGGAAGGGGGGCCACGCAGCCCCCCTCCCTTAAAAAAAAAAAGGTAAAAAAGACCGGCCCCTCCCTGCAGCAGTCTGCAAACGCGCCCCCTGGCGCGTTGTGAGAAGGGGAAGTAATTCCCCTTGAATACTGGGGGGCCCCTGGGGGCCAACTAGCCCACCAGGAACCTCCAGTATGCACCAGGGAGCTGCGTTGCAGAGAGGTGTAAAAAGGGGCGTGGCCTCTGAACACCTCTCTGCAACGCAGCTCCCTGGCGCATACTGGAGGTACAGGGTGGGCTAGTTGGACCCCAGGGACCCTCATGATTCAAGGGGACTTAATCCCCCAACTTAAAACGCGCCACGGGACGCGTTTGCACAGTGGTGAAGGGAGGGGGCGGGGCGTGATGTGACAAGTTAGTTAGTTAGTTTTAATCCCCCTGCCCTATTATGTACTTGGGACTTACAGAGGAGGTCATGCTAATCACAGGGGTACCCCAACGCATAGTGTTCCCTAGTGTATGTAGGTGTTTTCACTGTATTCTAAGTGTCTTTTAGCATAGCACTGGCTCTAGGCCTGGTTAGTCAGAGCCAGTTAACACCAGTACCTGTCTGAAAAAGTTGTGGGCACAGGATCATTTTGCAACAAGGCCTCTTTCTGCTCCTCTGTTGGTTCTTTCTGCACGTCTTGCTTCTTCCTGCACTTTTCTTCGTCTTTGTGGACTTCTGTTGCTTGTTTGTGCATTTCTTTTGCTTCTTTCTGTGCGTTTTTTCTTCTTTCTTCACATGTCCTACCTCTGTAGGCATAGTTAGACATTAGCATTTAAAAAACCTTTGAAATTCACTGAAAAAACCATAGGTTTCAGGCACGTTATAGTTAGAAATTAGCATTTAAAAAACCTTTGAAATTCACTGAAAAAACCATAGGTTTCAGGCACGTTATAGTTAGAAATTAGCATTTAAAAAAACCTTAGAAATTCACTGAAAAAAACCATAGGTTTTAGGGAAAGTTATAGTTAGTTGGACATTTCACTCGTACAAAACCCGTGAAATTCCCCCGTTATAGTTAGTTCAGCTAACTATAACTCGCGCCCCCGCAATGCACTGCTGATGACGTCACATATTACATCACTCATGACATGGTCAGCGACATCACTCATGACATCACTGATGACATCTCAAATTACATCACTGATGACATCACTGATGACATCATCCATGTGATAATTTCATGCATTTTCTCACACCCTAATATAACTTTTGATACACCTACTCTAAATTACAGACTGCCATTCTCAAAACCATACACACTCCAATACCAATAACTACATACCCACTCACTAATTCTTAGGTCTACACACACACATCTACTCACTCACCCGTACAGTCACTCATACTTACAGTCACTCAGTACAGGACTATCATATGCACTCATACACCTATATAAACACTCACACACCGCCACTCATCCATAGAGGTACTCACACACCTAGTCAGTCATACAAATAATTATTCACACTGCCATTTACTCACCTATACAGTTATATACACACCAGCTCACTTACTCATACAAATACTAGCACATTCTTACGCTCTTATACAATAACTGATACAAGCACACACGCATCCATACAGCCACTCTCACAATCACACACTCTCACTTATAGCCATTTAAATACTCTAACACACATGTATACTGCCTTTTACATATGTAGTTACTCGCACATTTACCACTGAGATATACATTCACTCACTAACACACCCATACACACACTCACCCACCCAAGCATTCCATCACAGATGCACTCTTGAAATCATGCACCCAGTGAATCACCCACTCACACATCTATGTACAGAGTCACACACACCCCACCCACACAAACACTCAGGCACCCATACACATACTCAGAGAACCAATCAATAACCCATATAGACACTCATGTAGCTATTCACACATCCATGCATCCACTTACACACCAACAGACAGACGGATACAGACATTCACACAGTTTAGTCACTAACACATGCATTCAGTAAGATACATTTAATCACTCACTTGTAGAGTCACTCACGCACGTACTAAATCATCCATTCAGACACTTATACACCCACTCATTCTTCAATACGCCTTTCCCTATATATATTAAACATATTTAAACTTTACAGAAACACACATTCACTGGATGATGTCATCAGTGATGTCATTTGAGATGTCATCAGTGATGTCATCAGTGATGTCACTGACCATGTCATGAGTGATGTAATATGTGACGTCATCAGCAATGCATTGCGGGGGCGCGAGTTATAGTTAGCTGAACTAACTATAACGGGGGAATTTCACGGGTTTTGTACGAGTGAAATGTCCAACTAACTATAACTTTCCCTAAAACCTATGGTTTTTTCAGTGAATATATATATATATATATATATATATATATATATATATATATATATATATATATATATATATATATATATGCTTGTTACATTATTAACTTAAACAAATAGAAAATTATAATATAAATACAAAACATTATTTTAAACATAGTTTTACATTATATATGTGTACTTAAGTATACATACATATATGTGTGTATGTTTGATTATATAAATAAATATTAATATCTATTTTATATATTATTTTAATATATTTAATTTACATCATATTACTGTTACATTTTAATGTATTTACTATTTCTAACTATATATCTTAAAAGATGATATTTTTGTATATATTTTTCGATATTAGTGTAAAATTATATTTGTTTTCGATATTTTTGGCATTTACATTATAAGTATAGGAAAACTATATTTTTGTGATCAATATTTTTGAAACGATATTTCTGCATCACAATATTTAGGTTTTTGATATTTTGTCAGTGAACTCAATTTTTTATTACCCTAATAATGGATATTATTGTTCAGTATTTGACAAAAAACAAGGAGATTGGAACCCCAACCAATGGTCATTAAGAGGATCTGCCCCTGTGTCCCCTTTGAAAGAATCACTTTCAAAGATTTGGTACTTTCATGCCTTATCCAAGAAGGGCCCAAAATAAGTTCCAGGCCTCATCAGTCCCTATTTCCTTTGTTGAAGATCACTCAGATCTTCTGTCAGACTACTGACTATCCCCCAGTTTAAACGTATTCTCCAACGCCTTAATGCCCTTGCTTGAGCAGGTACTGTACTCTATACATTTTCACATTCTTTTTGCCACTTCTGAGGCCAGGGGTCACAAATGCAGTGGTTGGGGTCACAAGGGACAAGCCAGGGGTTGCAGCTGCGACCTCTGGCGGCCCCTACATGACGTCCATTGTATACCCCTTGCCTGTTCGAAAACATTCTCTCTGTACGCAATTATTGCTGTCCAGCCTGTCTTCATGCTGTTGTGTGTAGCCTTTTAGATTGCTTCCCATGCAGTCTTTGCTCTTCTCTATGCAGTCCTTTATTACTTTCCAGGTCATCTGTGCACTGCTCTTTGTGGTCCTTCATTGCCTTTGTGGCAGTTTGTGTGCTGCTGTGTGTAGGCCCAGATTTCTCCTCAGGTAGTCTGTGTGTTGTTGTCTGTAACCCCTGACTGCTCCTTTAGTAGTCTGTGTGTTGCTGTCTGTAACCCCTTGTTTGCTCCTCAGATAGACTGTGTGTTGCTGTCTGTAGACCCTTATTGCTCCTCAGGTTGTCTTTGTGTTACTGTCTGTAGCCCTGATTGCTCCTCTGTTAGTCTGTCTGCTGCTGTCTGTAGCCCCTGAGTGCTCCTTAGGTAGTCTATGTATTGCTGTAATAAACACCTGCTTGCTCCTTAGGTAGTCTATCTGTTGCTGTCAGTGGCTCCTGATTTCTCCTCAGGTAGTCTGTGTGTTGCTGTCTGTAACCCCTGATTGCTCCTTTAGTAGTCTGTGTGTTGCTGTCTGTAACCCCTTGTTTGCTCCTCAGATAGTCTGTGTGTTGCTGTCTGTAGCCCCTGATTGCTCCTCAGATAGTCTGTGTGTTACCGTCTGTAGCCCTGATTGCTCCTCTGGTAGTCTGTCTGCTGCTGTCTGTAGCCCCTGAGTGCTCCTTAGGTAGTCTATGTATTGCTGTAATAAACACTTGCTTGCTCCTTAGGTAGTCTATGTGTTGTTGTCTGTGGCTCCTGATTTCTCCTTAGGTAGTCTATGTATTGCTGTAATAAACACCTGAATACTCCTTAGGTAGTCTATGTGTTGCTGTAATAAGCATCTCATTGCTTCTTAGGTAGTCTAGGTGTTGCTGTCTGTGGCCCTGAATGCTCCTTAGGTAGTCTATTTGTTGCTGTCTGTGGCTCCTGATTTCTCCTTAGATAGTCTATGTGTTGCTGTCTGTGGTCGTGATTGATCCTCGGTAGTCTGTCTGCTGCTGTCTGTAGCCCCTGAGTGTTCCTTCGGTAGTCTATGTATTGCTGTATTAAACACCTGAATACTCCTTAGGTAGTCTATGTGTTGCTGTAATAAGCATCTCATTGCTTCTTAGGTAGTCTAGGTGTTGCTGTCTGTGGCCCTGAATGCTCCTTAGGTTGTCTATGTGTTGCTGTGATAGGCATCACTTTGCTCCTCAGGTTGTTTATGTGTTGCAGGACTAGGCACCTGATTTCTCCTTAGGTAGTCTATGTGTTGCTGTAATAAGCACCTGATTGCTCCTTAGGTAGTCTGTGTGTTGCTGCCTGTGGCCCTGAATGCTCCTTATGTTGTCTATGTGTTGCTGTATTAAGCAACTGAATGATCCTTAGGTAGTCTGTGTGTTGCTGTCTGTGGCCCTGAATGCTCCTTAGGTTGTCTATGTGTTGCTGTGATAGGCACCAAATTGCTCCTCAGGTTGTCTTTGTGTTGCTGTCTGTAGCCCCTGATTGCTCCTCGGGTAGTCTGTGTGTTGTTGTCTGTAGCCCCTGAGTGCACCTTAGGGTGTCTATGTGTTGCTGTAATAATCACCTGATTGCTCCTTAGGTAGGATATATGTTGCTGTAATAGGCACGTGATTGCTCCATAGGTTGTCTATGTGTTGCTGTCTGTGTCTCTGAATGCTACTTAGGTTGTCTATGTGTTGCTGTAATAGGCACCTGATTGCTCCTTAGGTAGTCTATCTGTTGCTGTCTGTGGCCCCTGATTCCTCCTTAGATTCTATGTGTTGCTGTCTGTGGCCCCTGATTGCTCCTCAGATAGTGTGTGTGTTTCTGTTTGTGACCCCTGATCGCTCCTCAGATAGTGCGTGTGTTGCTGTCTGTGGCCCTTGATCGCTCCTCAGACAGTGCGTGTGTTGCTGTTCGTAGCCCCTGATCGCTCCTCAGATAGTGCGTGTGTTGCTGTCTGTAGCCCCTGATCGCTCCTCAGATAGTGTGTGTGTTGCTGTCTGTAGCCCCTTAGTGCTCCTTAGGTAGTCTACGTGTTGCTGTAATAAGCATCCGATTGCTTCTTAGGCAGTCTGTGTGTTGCTGTCTGTGGCCCTGAATGCTCCTTAGGCTGTCTATGTGTTGCTGTAATAAGCACCTGATTGCTCCTTAAGTTGGATATATGTTGCTGTAAAAGGCACCTGATTGTTCCATAGGTTGTCTATGTGTTGCTGTCTGTGGCTCTGAATGCTACTTAGGTTGCCTATGTGTTGCTATAATAGGCACCTGATTGCTCTTTAGGTAGTCTATGTGTTGCTGTCTGTGGCCCTGAGTGCTGCTTAGGTTGACTATATGTTGCTGTAATAGGCACCTGATTGCTCCTTAGGTAGGTTAAGTGTTGCTGTCTGTGGCCCATGATTCCTCCTTGATTCTATGTGTTGCTGTAATAAGCACCTAATTGCTGCTTGGGTAGTCTATGTGTTGCTATCTGTAGCCCCTAATCGCTCCTCAGGTAGTGCGTGTTGCTGTCTGTAGCCCCAGATCGCTCCTCAGATAGTGCGTGTGTTGCTGTCTGTAGCCCCTGCTAGCTCCTCAGATAGTGCGTGTGTTGCTGTCTCTAGCCCCTGATCGCTCCTCAGATAGTGCGTGTGTTGCTGTCTGTAGGCCCTTAGTGCTCCTTGGTTGTCTATGTGTTGCTGTAATAAGCACCTGATTTCTCCTCAGGTCATCTATGTGTTGCTATCTGTGGCTCTGCATGCTCCTTAGGTTTTGTATGTGTTGCTGTCTGTGGCCCTGATTGCTCCTCAAGTTGTCTATGTGTTGCTGTCTGTGACCCTGAGTGCTCCTTAGGTAGTCTATGTGTTGATGTCTGTGGCCCTGAATGCTCCTTAGGTAGTCTGTGTGTTGCTGTCTGTGGCCCTGAATGCTCCTTAGGTAGTCTGTGTGTTGCTGTCTGTGGCCCTGAATGCTCCTTATATAGTCTGTGTGTTGCTGTCAGTAGCCACTGATTGCTCCTCAGGTAGCCTGTGTGTTGCTGTCTGTGGCCCTAAATGCTCCTTAGGTAGTTTATGTGTTGCTGTAATAAGCATCTGATTGCTTCTTAGGTAGTCTATGTGTTGCTGTCTGTGGCCCTGAGTGCTGAGGTTGTCTATGTGTTGCTGTAATAAGCACCTAGTTGCTTCTTAGGTAGTCTATATGTTGCTGTAAAAGACACCTGATTGCTCCTTAGGTAGGCTACGTGTTGCTGTCTGTGGCCCCAGATTCCTCCTTAGATTCTATGTGTTGCTGTCTGTGGCCCCTGATCGCTCCTCAGATAGTGCGTGTGTTGCTGTCTGTGGCCCCTGATCGCTCCTCAGACAGTGCGTGTGTTGCTGTCTGTAGCCCCTTAGTGCTCCTTAGGTTGTCTATGTGTTGCTGTAATAAGCACCTGATTGCTCCTCAGGTAGTCTGTGTGTTGCTGTCTGTGGCCCTGAGTGCTCCTTAGGTAGTCTGTGTGTTGCTGTCTGTGGCCCTGAGTGCTCCTTAGGTAGTCTGTGTGTTGCTGTCTTTGGCCCTGAGTGCTCCTTAGGTAGTCTATGTGTTGCTGTCTGTGGCCCTGAATGCTCCTTAGATAGTCTGTGTGTTGCTGTCAGTAGCCACTGATTGCTCCTCAGGTAGCCTGTGTGTTGCTGTCTGTGGCCCTGAATGCTCCTTAGGTAGTCTACGTGTTGCTGTAATAAGCATCTGAATGCTCCTCAGGTAGTCCATGTGTTGCTGTCTGTGGCCCTGATTGCTCGTCAGGTAGTCCATGTGTTGCTTTCGTTATCCTTCATTGCTTCCTAACACCCTGTCTTTTAAATCGGGCCCTAACTTCCTTCTTTGGAGCCCTGACTACGGTAGTTACTCAATCCCACAACTAGGCCTCTGCTCTCACTGCCCCAAAACTGTGAGCTGCAGAAGGCGTCTTATGCTGCCCAGTGAGGCATCAATGAGAGGGTTTGTGGTGCCCAACACCTCGAAAGGCATTTGAAGTGCAAACACATGCACTATCCCACATTCACTATGTTACCTAAAGGCAACAGCAGATTTCCTTCTCTGGTAGCATCCTATTAAAATCAGCATATCCCAGTGACTATTGATAAGACTCCAAGAAAGAGCAGTTTACATGAAGCAGCTGGCAGGCTCTTCCTGTCCCTTGTTCCGTTCAAACCTATTAGAATAAAGCATTAAAGGCCAGCAGCATTAAAATAGTCCAACCTGCTAACCCTCCATTCTGTGCCCCATCATATATCAAAATACCATTAAAAGAATGATGTGGTTGCTACTGGCAACCCTTAATTTGTAAGCTCCTGAACTGCGCACTCAGCAGCCCTTGTCACAGAGGTTCAGCCTGGGACCAGAGGGGAAGGCGCACCATAAGTTCGGTGAGCTGTCAAGCACCTGTGTGCATATTTGGGTACCATTCAAATGCATTCTTGGCAAGATTTAGCATCACTCTCTACAGATTTTCTTGATACAACTGTGCGTTGTGCTTTCTCATTATGATATTAGATATTGAAAAAGTGAGTTTCTATACTCACAAATTAAGAAAGTGACGCAATTTAAAAACGCATTGGGTTAGCAGTGACATTACATTGCTGTCTATGGCCCCTGTTTGCTCCTTACATTCTATGTGTTGCTGTAATAAGCACCTGATTTCTCCTTAGGTAGTCGAAGTGTTGCTGTCTATGGCCCCTGCTTGCTCGATAGGTTGTCTATGTGTTGCTGTAATAATCACCTGATTGCTCCTTCGGTAGTTTATGTGTTGCTGCCTGTGGCCTTGAGTGCTCCTTCGGTAGTTTATGTGTTGCTGCCTGTGGCCTTGAGTGCTCCTTCGGTAGTTTATGTGTTGCTGCCTGTGGCCTTGAGTGCTCCTTAGGTTGTCTATGTGTTGCTGCCTGTGGCCTTGAGTGCTCCTTCAGTAGTTTATGTGTTGCTGCCTGTGGCCTTGAGTGCTCCTTAGGTTGTCTATGTGTTGCTGCCTGTGGCCTTGAGTGCTCCTTCGGTAGTTTATGTGTTGCTGCCTGTGGCCTTGAGTGCTCCTTATGTTGTCTATGTGTTGCTGCCTGTGGCCTTGAGTGCTCCTTCGGTAGTTTATGTGTTGCTGCCTGTGGCCTTGAGTGCTCCTTAGGTTGCCTATGTGTTGCTGCCTGTGGCCTTGAGTGCTCCTTCGGTAGTTTATGTGTTGCTGCCTGTGGCCTTGAGTGCTCCTTCGGTAGTTTATGTGTTGCTGCCTGTGGCCTTGAGTGCTCCTTAGGTTGTCTATGTGTTGCTGCCTGTGGCCTTGAGTGCTCCTTAGGTTGTCTATGTG
This sequence comes from Calotriton arnoldi, assembly GCA_963921515.1. NCBI lineage: Eukaryota > Metazoa > Chordata > Amphibia > Caudata > Salamandridae > Calotriton > Calotriton arnoldi. The sequence goes on along the minus strand of CAWUFW010023683.1, from coordinate 53,716 downwards.
TTGCTGCCTGTGGCCTTGAGTGCTCCTTAAGTTGTCTATGTGTTGCTGCCTGTGGCCTTGAGTGCTCCTTCGGTAGTTTATGTGTTGCTGCCTGTGGCCTTGAGTGCTCCTTAGGTTGTCTATGTGTTGCTGCCTGTGGCCTTGAGTGCTCCTTCGGTAGTTTATGTGTTGCTGCCTGTGGCCTTGAGTGCTCCTTAGGTTGCCTATGTGTTGCTGCCTGTGGCCTTGAGTGCTCCTTCGGTAGTTTATGTGTTGCTGCCTGTGGCCTTGAGTGCTCCTTAGGTTGTCTATGTGTTGCTGCCTGTGGCCTTGAGTGCTCCTTAGGTTGTCTATGTGTTGCTGCCTGTGGCCTTGAGTGCTCCTTCGGTAGTTTATGTGTTGCTGCCTGTGGCCTTGAGTGCTCCTTAGGTTGTCTATGTGTTGCTGCCTGTGGCCTTGAGTGCTCCTTCGGTAGTTTATGTGTTGCTGCCTGTGGCCTTGAGTGCTCCTTAGGTTGCCTATGTGTTGCTGCCTGTGGCCTTGAGTGCTCCTTCGGTAGTTTATGTGTTGCTGCCTGTGGCCTTGAGTGCTCCTTAGGTTGTCTATGTTTTGCTTAATAAGCACCTGATTGCTCCTTAGGTTGTCCATGTGTTGCTGCCTGTGGCCTTGAGTGCTCCTTCGGTAGTTTATGTGTTGCTGCCTGTGGCCTTGAGTGCTCCTTAGGTTGTCTATGTTTTGCTTAATAAGCACCTGATTGCTCCTTAGGTTGTCCATGTGTTGTTGCCTGTGGCCTTGAGTGCTCCTTCGGTAGTTTATGTGTTGCTGCCTGTGGCCTTGAGTGCTCCTTAGGTTGTCTATGTGATATTAGATATAGAAAAAGTGAGTTTCTATACTCACAAATTAAGAAGTGAAGCAATTTAAAAACCCATAGGGTTAGCAGTGACATCACATTCCTTGACCCATAATGGCAGCTCATGTAGAAACGAGCTTTGACCACACTAGCAGGTCTGACTTTTCTGTGCAGACAACAGTACAGGCAGACATAGAGAGCAACATATAAGCACACGTGCAAACAAAGGTAACACAGACAGGCACGCAAGCCAGACCACACGCAAACATCGCCAAATGATGATTTATTTTACGAGGTGTACATTACAACTACATGAAAACTGGTAATGTAATCTAATTCCAGCTAATGGTGAGGCAACAACACTGTACAATGATTCATGGTAAACAACAGATTCATAAATTCAACAGGACAAGTCTTCCAGAAATTCTCAATTCGTAGTAATAGTCGAATTCTTTATTTATCTTCTTTGAAAGAAACAGCAAACAGCCAACACGTTTCGCTCTCCGATGCTGAGAGCTTCATCAGGGCTCCAGGTTCCACTTATAAGAATTGCTTCCAGTTAGACTGAGTATAGAGTACCTCATCCACTTTGTATGTTTATTCTTATTGTGTTTGTCCATCATGGTAGACCCCAGCCATGTTTGGCGCTCCCTTCTTACAACTCGAGTGTTCAAATGGTTCAATTTTCTTTTGACCATTAAACACTATAGTTGGAATTATATTGTGTCTTGGGTCTGGGAAAGTTGACCTTGGGAGGTGGACAAACTTTTCATTTACTAAAAGACTTATCGGATGATGCGACTGCTTCTTTACACTAACTGTCCGTATGTTTGTGAGTAAGAAAATGTACATTCTACATTGGTAGCGCATCCCGCACAGGTATCTTGAAGGCAGAGCAAGCAAGACAGAAAAATGGTGAATATGCAAGATGTACTCTCGGCTTTTTCTGCTAGTTAGAGTTTGATAACAATTTTTATATTGCAGTCATTAATATAAACATGTTTTAATGTTCCTTTTAAATGCTTTATTTTAATGATACTGGTATGACTGTTTGAAGTGTTTGCGGTTGTTATGTGCAATTTAACTGACTAATAAACTTTGAAGATCTGTTTTAAAGGCAGACTATATCACATAATCTGCTTTCTCTGTAAAATTGTAACAAGTTAACAGTCGCATACAAAAATATACTGCTTAATAAATTCTAAATATGTGCTTTGATCAAAACTGAAATCAAATGCAACATTAAATTGCATTCCTAAATTCGGTTCCTCGTGGATTTTTGACTTTATCGGCCCTCATGGCAAGTGACATCTCAATTGTAAGGGGGCCGGTGACAGCAGTTTCCACCCCATCACACTTATGAGATCCGCAGTGATTGTTTTTACACAGAGTTTTTTTCTGCTGAAAGCAGACGAAATTGCCAGGTGGAAATCCGGAGGGGACAGGATGAATTACCTGGGAATGGGACACGGAATTACAGATCCCCTGGTAATTCCTCATTGTCAAGAGGACCCACAGGGTCTAACTTTATATGGGCAGAATTGTCCCCATCCCCAGAGTTACCAATCCATCATCGTTAATTCCAGGGGAGATATTTTCACTTCCAGTAGTGGCCATTGGTAAACAGGGCCTTAAACTGCTCAGAAAAGTAAATATCTGTGTGACTTGAATAGGTTGAATCCCAGTGGGATAAAATGATTCCTTTTAGAACTAGCATGTGTTTATGCATGGCACACATACCAAGCTGCAGTACCAGGCAGCAAGCACTGCAAGTAGAAAATATAGGGGCATATTAGCAAGGGCCATTATCTCCGCTTTTTTGGCTTTAAGAGCCAAAAAAGCGGAGATAATATTACCGCCCTATTACCAAGGCGGGTGCTAACATGCATTAACGCATGTTAGCACCCGTTTTCCCCACGCCTCGCTCTGCATTTCTAATGAGATGCAAAGTGGGCGTTCCTTCCCAGGATAACAGGAGAAATGTCGCTAACCGACATTTCTCCTATTATCAAGCTGCAGGCGAACATGCAGAGCGATTAGAAAAGTAGCGCTAACCGCGGTTAGCGCTACTTTTCTAACGCCTGCTCTCAGTATGACTTAGCCATGATATCCAATGGAAGGTGGATATCATGGCTGAGTCTGTCCTGCCCTATCAGCAAGCTATCGCCAAATGTTGTGTGATTATCGCTGGATTTCCAGCGATAATCGCACATTTGGCAGTTAGCGCTTGCAATTTTATCACTGTTGAGATGAGCGTTGCTGATAGCAGCTATCTCAGTGATAAAATTCAGCGTTAGTCAGGCGATAATTATCCTCGCGCTAAGCGCGCTGAGCGATAATTATCGCCGGACCTTAGTAATATGCCCCATAGTTCTTGTTACAAGCTAGTTGTGCAAATGGAATTAGGAGAGCATTTTTATGCGGCATAATATGACAGATGTTCTGCATTAGTTTGAACCTGCAGGGCAGGTGAACCCCAGATCCCTCCTCAGTGGTTGGATCTTGTTGCATTGTAATCTTGGGCTCATAGGGAGCTGGCATGGCCTCTGCGTGAAAGTGCAAGGGTTCAAAACGGATTGGTCATGTATTTATTTATGGGTATTTCCAAAGCGCACTATCACCTACAGGCATCTTGGCGCTACGCCTTTAAGGCAAGGTGGATAGTAAAACCACAAGGATGACAGCAGCTGAGCCTTAACTGCCCTAGATTCAACATGGAAACAGTCATGTTTTCAAAGCTTTCCTAAAACCAAGACAATCCTAAAGGCCTCTTAGATTTACTTTAGAGCATTTTAAGGTTTGGTGGCGGCTCCCATGAAAGCCAACCCTCCAATGGCTTTACTTTTGTAGGAAGGAAGGAGCTACAACTCGAAATAAAAGTGTACTGTGGCCATAATAGCTGACTAGGCTGATCAGATTGAAATCTCTGGGTCAAAACAGGAACATAACAGCCAGATAAGGCTTTGTGCAGCAGACAGAGTGATGTGAAGAGAATCCGCAGCTACTGGTAGCCAGGGAAGTCTGGCCAGAGCAGAAGAGGCAGAGTCAGTCTTTTTAAGGCTCAGAGCTGGTCTGGCAGCTGAGTTTCAAACTAAAGGCATTTTTTTAAATCATTTTTGCAGGCAGATACAATGCATTGCACATTCCAATAAAAGTATTTGAAATCATGATTTTGTTAGGAAAATAAAAACATGCACAAAATGTACTCGAAGGTGAAAAAAAGCAAGAACGGGATAAATGAAGGTGATAGCCGCAAGAACTGACATTTGGAAAGTGTAAGAGCGGTATCAAATTCAACGCCCGATTTTTCATGCAGGAAACTGGTGTGGGTTTGTCGACTAGGCCTGAAGGCCAGAAAGAAAGATGCCATAAATGGGTGGGCCTATAGGACAGAAGTATCTCTGTCTTCCCCCATTTAATTTTGGATGGCAAAAGCTCATCCAGACAGAGCCTTGCTGCAGACAGGTGGACGAAGAGGAATCACAGACATTACCATCTCCTTTGGACTGAAGCAAGATTTGAATGTCATCTGTGAGCATAAGAAAGGAAACACCAAAAGACTGCATGAGAAACGCAGGAGGAACCATGCAAAGGTTGAATAGTAAGGGAATGTATAGACCCCTGTGGAACTCCACATTTTAAAGATTTTGCCTCTGATACACAAGAAGCCAAGGAGACCTGGATTTTCCTATCTAACAGAAAGTTGGCAAACCACTCAGCATCTGTGTTTTTGATTACAAAACGTTGCAGTTGTTCTAAAAGCAGTGGACAAGATCAATTTTACTGTCAAAATAATCTGCAACTTTGTAACATCTTCCCAAGGACACAGGCTGCTGAGGGGTAGAAAGATATTCCTTTAATTATTTGATGGTGGAGAAAATGGCTTTAGAAAGGTTTGGAGATGTAAAGATTTAGTGAGCACAAAAAGCTAATTTGGTGTTTTTAATTGCTGCTTTATAATTATAGTTACATTTTTGCCATTCTGAGTTTGGGATGGTAATAGAGAAAGAAGTCTCTGTCCTCTTGGGCAAAATCAGCTACTTTTATTATAAGTATTCCGGGGATAGGGTCAACTTTTGCATAAACCTTGCGGCTTTTCAAAGAGCCTTTGAGGATTGCAGAAAGGCCCCCATCTCGCTTCTCTTCAGCGTAGGGAGAAATGATCCAATAGCATCGGGAAATAAATCCATAATAATTGTGTGGCAGTGCTCCTCTAATATTGTACAAGTGAGACATAACAAATCTGGATTGAATTCAATAATAAGATTGATTACATTATATCACTTCCCTAAAGCTGATCGTGTGTTAATCAGGATGCTTTGAACACAATTTGTGGGGAGGGGAAACATGAAAGGATTTGAGAGCTGCTTTCAAAGCTATTTAAAAATGTCAAACACACTTTAGCATGATTAAAAAACGTGCCATACAGTCCAAACTAAGTTCATAAATGTACACTTAGGCCCGATTACGAGTCTGGCGGTCCACGAACTGCCAGACTCGCAGGGGCGCTGCAGTCTCCCGACCACCCTATTACAATATGGGCGGTGGACCCGCCACAGCCGGCCGCAGTCGCCAGGGAACCGCCATTCCCTGATGGTGTTGCGCCAGTCAGGTGGCAGTAATATTCTAGGCAGGACCACCGCAGTCCCTCCAAGCATTTTACAAGTTTTCTCTCCGCCACGGTTCCATGAAAACCGTGGCTGTGATGAAACAAAGGGGGCCCTGCAGGGCCCCCTGGTGCCTCATGCCCTGTAGATGCACACAGGGGGGCACCACATGTTCCCCCCTGTGTGCATGCACACCAGTTCCTGCACGGCATGAACTTTTCAGTCCATGCTATAGGAACTGTTTTTGGCGTTCTCATTTCGGTGCCCATTTTCAGGGCACTGCCATGGGAACGTCCAAAACAAAGCCCGCCAGACAGGAGGAAACTCCTAATCTGGCAGGCGGTCTGACCACGGCTTTGGCGGTGCAGCGGCGGGGCAGACCCTGCGCCGCACTGCCAGTCGTAATAGGGCCTTGAGTGCCTTCCTTAAGGTGGTTACTTAAAGCATCATGGAACTCAGCTTTCTTGAAAAGTACCTATGGTAATGACTCACCGAGTTATGTTCAGACAAACAGCATGCCTGGCCATAGGTTGCAGTCTGGTTGTGAACAGTTGGAAACGTGCTTGCCTTTGGTGCACCTTTGAAGCACTGCTGGTGTAGACACGCTCATTAGCATTGTTCCCCATAGCATGCGTGCATGCGCGGACACGCACACTGCCTTCCCCCAGCGCGCACAAACTCTAACAAAGTGCGCATTTCAATGATCCATGCGAGACCAAGAGACATTCATGAGTGGCACAAAAAATGGTCAGTTTCTTAGAGCTCAGGTGCAATGGCATCGAATTTTCAATGCCAGGTGAAGGAGGAGAATGCGTGTGAAAGGCAGTCCTCCTCTAGTAGGCTGTTACACATGCTGCTTGCTCTCTTAGTGACGGGTGGGTGTCCTGCCAGGATTTGGCAGCAGCATCTGGGAAACGATTCAGGAATGGATGTATTGTCAGTGGCACTGACAATATATGGTGTCTGTTGGTAAGTTCTGGAAAAAACTGCCCAAAGTTGGCGGTATGTAAAATTGCGCAAAATAAAATGTGGATTCTGGCTGTCACCAAAATCCAATTGCATCTTTTAAGTAGACCCAAAGCATCTTTGATGGCAGAAACAGATACTGATCTAGTGGCTGAATTGTACAGCGTGAAACTAGAAAATCCCTGCTTGGCCAAATTGTGTGATCTTAGGGAAATACATTATTTCAATGAGAATCCTTTTTGTTCGTTATAACATATATTTGAGCACCTTCGAATACTAGATTCAGGATGTACGCTGTGCATAACACTTCTCTGGTGTTTGATTTAGCAGCTTATAAAGTTGTTCATCTATGATAAGAATCTAGGTCATGTATTCTGTATGCATGACAACTGACATGCCTTTGTTCACTTATTGCATTGTCATCAGAGCTGGGGTATTAATGTTTCTCAGTTCATGTTTAAAAATTCCCAATTACCATTTTTAATAAATACATTTCAAATAAACTGATGCGCTAAAGTGAAACACCTCTGCGTCTTAAAAATATACACTTTCTTGAATCTTGAAGACAACCTATATTCTAACTTGATATTTGTTGCAGCGATTTAGATGTCAAATATTTTCAGAGCTCAGCTCTTACGTGGCTGTTAGTGCCAGAGACGACCTTTGGCTCAGCTTTCCTTGTTAATTTGTTGGTTCGTCCACCTCTACTCACTCCCTGCTCTGCTTTGGGCTGCAGGCAATTGTTAATTTGTGCTCCCCCCCTTTCCATGACACAGAGTGTCCGCTCATCAGTCTGTTTTATGATGTCTCAAGTGTGCTGCCAGCAAAAGGAGAAATCATACCTGTCACAGTGGCATTAAGTGGGATTGGAAAACAGAGGGAGTCTCTAAAAGGGGGACAGCAAACAGAAGTGTAACTGTTACTAAGGTTTGTAGAAAGTGTAGTGCCATACCCTGTTACCAGTAAAAACGTAATTTTAATTTACTTTCATCCTCATGCTCTTTAAGGCGTTTTGTATCTCCTTCGAACTCTTTTGCATATATTCACAGTTACAATGGTACCATTGATCTGTGATCTCTGCACAGGCTGGCTTAGTATATGGTGCACCCTACCTGATTTCTTTGAAGTATTCTTATGTGTATCGCTGATGACTTCAGGTTTGAGATGCACCAAGTGATAGTGATTGTGTTGTGTTAATAAATAGACTTATTTTTCATAAACACTGTGGGGCAGATTTACAAGCCCCCTGCGCCACCAGTACGTCACTTTTCGTGACGTACTGGTGGCGCAGGAGGCTCTCTATGTTACAAGGAGAGGAAAAGCCACCCTGCGTGACTTTTCCTCTCCTTGTAAATACGGTCCCTTCACACGCAGCACTTTGCGGTGAAGGGGCGTTCCATGGGTGTTGCTGTGGGTGTTCCCACGCAACACTCATGGAACAGGACTCAACTCCAGAATTACGTGAAATCGTAACTCTGGAGATGCGTCAGTATGCTACGCCACCCTAGAGGTGGCGTAGCGAGAGCAAAGAGGAGAAATGTTTTCATTTCTCCTCGTTTTCCTCTTTCAATGCGTGCTGCATTCTACAGCACGCATTGGAAGAGGAAAATGCCTGTAGTGATTGTTTTTGTGCAGGAAGGTGCCCCTTCCTCCACAAAAACAATCTCCCCACGACGCAGAGCATCCTTGCACCATGGTGCAAGGGTGCCTGCGCCGGCGCATGGCAGCAGTTTGTGCGCCAGCGCAGGGGGAAGCACAGAGATGCGACATATTCTTGTAAATATGTCGCATCCCTGTGCTTTCCAGACTAACGCAGCACGGCGCAGCAAAATGACTTGCTGCACTGTGCTGCGTTAGTTTAACGTAAATCTGCCCCTGTGTGGTTCTTTCTCATCCGATCTACACTCTTGATTAAATGTGGTAAAAGAAGCAGCTTTACACTCCTTCAAGATAAGCCTGAAGGCTGCTCTCCACAGCCACCCCATTGAGAGCTTTTAAGGTTATCAAAGAACACTAAAATCACCATAAGGGTTGCCTGGATTAGTGCAAGGTGCATCACTCCTTTAAGTGTGCACCATATAGTAAGCCAGCCTCCTACATTGGTGTGCAGCAGTTGGAATTAAAGCCTGCACCGTTTTACCACTCAAACAGGTGAAGGTTACATGAGAAACCATCACTAACTAGGTACATAGAAATACTTTTGTCAAGTCAGTTCTACCAAACTTTTTGGATTGGTTGTCAAGTGTCCTAGCACAACCCTTTCTCCAATCTTTCGACGTTTACGATCACTAGGGTAGGTAGGTGCACCACACCACACTACACCTAGTATCATGTCTCAGGTTGGTGAGGCCAGTGGGGCTCAGTCCTCTAGATACAGTGGTCTTGAGTTCCAGGAACTTAGGACTCTGTGTGCAACTAGAAAACATATGACTGGTAGTAACCCTACCAAAGAGCAGCTCTTAGAGATGATCCTGCAGGATGACCTCCAAAATCCTCATAGGTCAGAGGGGCGGGATAACTTGGGTATGGGTGGTGATGCGCCAGAGGAAGAGTCAGGGGTGTCCAACACCAATGACTCTGCTTCTGAGGAAGTCCAGGAGGAGTCTGGAGACCTCTCACTGGAGAACTTTAGTCCCCCAGAGAACAGTACTAGTGGTACAGAGGAAGGTCGTAGAGGTAGGTCCCCCTGTTTTCCTCCTGGGAGGGTATTAAGAGTGAAGGGGAGGTCCAGGTCCTCCTCAGTTGGTTCATCCTCCTCCTCTACTTCCCTCTTGCTAGAGATGGAGGACTCCTTACATAGGGAGTAACACCTACTCAAACTTGAAAAAGCCAAGCTCAGTCTCAAGAAAGAGCAGTGGGCCCTAGATAAGGAGACCCTAGAAGTCCAGAGAGCCGGTAAGAATTTGGAATTAGAATCTCATAGTGGCAGCACTTGTGAACCTAGGGTCAGGGAACACTCTTTTGACACTAGGAACTTGAGCAGGATAGTCCCTCCTTACCAGGAAGGTGATGATATCCATAAGTGGATCGCTGCTCTAGAGAGGGCCTGTAAAGTTCAGAAGGTTCCTCGGGGGCAATGGGCAGCTATCCTGTGGCTCTCCTTTGCAAACAAAGGTAGAGACAAACTCTTAACTGTGAGGGAAGAGGGTGCAAATAACTACAAAGTCTTGAAAAGTGCACTCAGAAATGGGTTTTGGTTAACCACTGAGCAATGCAGGGTTAAGTTTAGAGACACACAGAAGGCACACTCTCAAGACTTGGTAGATTTCATTGATAGTGCTATTAAAGCTCTGTAAGACTGTCTTCATGGGAGTAATGCACATGACTATGAAGTACTGTATAATTTACTAATGAGAGAGCACATCCTTAATAATTGTCAGAACGAACAACTGCACCAGTACCTGGTGGACTCAGATCTGACCTCTCCCCAAGAATTGGGAAAGAAGGCAGACAAATGGGTTCGCACCAGGGCGAAACAAAAGACTCACGGTGGTGGTGACCAGAGGAAGCAAGATTCTTCTAAGTCCTAAGAGAAAGGTGGGGAGAAATCTAAAGGTAATAAAGAGTCTTCAGAAGGTCCCCAAAAATCTTCCTCTGAGGGTGGGTCCCAGTCCTCTTAATCCTCTGGTAAGAAACCATGGTGCTATTTATGTGACGAAAAATGCCATAGGGCAAAAGATTCCATTTGCCCTAAGACTAGAACCACTATTACTATTTACTACTACTACTAAACTCCCTAGCACCCCTAGCAGTAGCACTAGTAGTAGTTGTACACCCAAGAATATAGTTGGGTTCACCTTGGGTACTGAAGTGGGTTCTGGCCTAGTCAGAACACCCACTCAGGTTGTCTTAGTCTGTGAAAGTGGCATTGACCTTTGCCACTCTTGGTGTATGACCAACTAACTTGGGCAAATATAGACAACAACCTCTTATTAATGGCCAGGAAGCTGAAGCTTACAGGGACACAGGTGCCAGTGTCACTATGGTGACAGAGAAACTTGTGTCTCCTGAACAGATTCCACTTGGTCAGATTTACCAAGTGACCAATGCTGACAATGTCAGGACAGATCATCCTATGGCAGTTGTCAATCTCAGCTGGGGAGGGGTAAATGGCCCTAAAAGAGTTGTGGTATCCTCCAAACTCCCTGTAGAATGTCTCCTGGGCAATGATTTGGAAACCTCAGTCTGGTCTGAAGAGGAGTTTTTGACACATGCAGAAATGCTAGGAATTTCAGCAAGTGTCTTTGCTATCACTAGGGCTCAGGCCAAACAGTTAGACACTGAATAATCCCTGGATTATGAAAAAATGGACCTGCGAGCTCCCAAGAGAAGGAGCGTAAGGATTTATCCTCCTCTCAGACTTCCAGTGAGAATCAGCCTCCTGAGGCAGATGATCCCAGTGCCTGTGAAGGAATTGCCCCAGAGGAGCTTGGACCTGACACGGCAGAGCTACTGGGAGCAGGGGTCCTTCAAAGGAAGACTTGAGTCTGGAGCAGAAGGCCTGCCCCTCTCTTGAACAACTCAGACACCAAGCTACTACTGAGGAAGCAGGAAATGTCAGTGGGTCCCATAGGACTTATTGGGAAGATGGGCTTCTGTATTATGATAGTAGAGACCCCACGCCTAGTGCCACTAGGAGGCTGGTCAAAGTTCAGGGGATTCTTATTGACCCTTGCACACGACATTCCCCTTGCAGGACATCTTGGGTAAAGTAAGACTTGGGACAGACTTGTTCCTCACTTTTTACTAGCCCCACATGTCTGAAGATACCAAGGAGTTTTGTCACTCCTTTGTCACATGCCAAACCAGTGTCAAGTAAGGTGGCACTACAAAGGCCCCCTTACTCCCACTACCTGTGGTTGGGGTACCCTTTGAGAGGGTAGGGATAGACATTATAGGTCCCTTAAACCTTCCAACAGCATCTGGATGTAGTTTTATCCGAGTGGTGGTGGACCATACCACTAGATATCCAGAAGCCATTCCCCTTAGGACCACTACACCTCCTGCAGTGGCTAGGGCCCTCCTGGGATCTATTGCAGAGTTGGGTTCCCTAAGGACAGTGGCGGCTGGTATTTAACGGCAGGGGGTGGATTGCAGGAGGGGAGGAGGAGGGAATGAAAAAAAAATTAAACACTTACCTGTGTACCGCCGGCACTGCTGCCGCCTCTCGGTTCTCTTCGCCTGCTTCCAGGACTCGAGGGCAGGAAGTACCCAGCGGAGCCTGGGCATGTTCTCCACCCAGGCTGTAATGCAGCCTGGGTGGAGAACATGCAAAGTGCGGATGACGGTTTGGCCGCCCAGAGACGGCCGGCCAAAGCCTCATGCACACTTGGAGTGGGCAAACCACTCCTCCCCTGCCCTGCTCTGTGAGCAGAGCAGCCCCGCCCTGCCCCTACCCCGCTGAGCAAGGAGGGAAAAATAAAATGATAATAATAATGAGTTATTATTAAGGCTCCCTGTTTTCTGTTTTTACTGATTTTTACAGATAAATACAGACAGAAAACCATTTATTTTCCTGTCTGTACTTATTTTTAAATGTGGTTAAAAACGGAAATTGGGTTGTTTTCGAGTGAATCTAAATGCTGTCAATCATGACTGCCAGGCCAATAGCTGTGCGGATTGACAGGCAAGGGGATTTAAAAAAATATAGGGATTTTAATTAAGAGCCTTAAACAGCAGTAGATTTGCACAACCTTGATACTAAAATGTACATATTTTCTTACAAGTGCATATTTTACCACCTGAGTGGGTATATATCTTTGAAACGTGTCAGGCGTTCAGGCACAAGTGCACATTAGCTGGTTAAATAAATGCAGAAATATACACATTTCAACTTCATTTTTCCACAAAACCTAAAATAAATATGGATAAATACAGGTAAAATTTGCAAAAAATAAATATGGATAAATACAGACAGAAATGACAAAAATATAAATACCATAGAACCGGGAGCCCTAGTTATTATCATTTCGCCCCTGCCTAGGAGGTATTGTCAGACAGAGGTACTAACTTCATGTCTGGTTACATCAGAGCTATGTGGAAAGAGTGTGGTGTTAACTACAAGTTCACCACACCCTACCATCCACAATGCAATGGGCTTGTTCAAAGGCTCAACAAGACCCTCAAAGGTATGGTCATGGGACTCCCAGACAAACTCAGAAGGAAATGGGATGTCTTACTACCTTGCCTTCTCTTTGCCTACAGAGAGGTTCCTCAGAAGGGAGTGGGTTACAGCCCATTTGAACTTCTGTTTGGACATCCAGTTATGGGTCCATTATGTCTGGCTAAAGAAGGATGGGAGCAACCTCTCAAACCTCCTAAACAGGACATAGTCGACTATGTACTGGGCCTGCGTTCTCGCATGGCTGAGTACATGAAGAAGACCAGCAAAAGCCTTGAGGCCAGCCAAGACCTTCAGAAAGCTTGGCATGACCAAAAGGCTGTACTGATTGTTTACCAGCCAGGCTGAAAGTGTGGTGTTGGAGCTTGTGGCCGCAGCAGCTCTCCAGGACAAGTGGAGTGGCCCCCACACCATACTTGAGAAGAAAGGTGAGATCACCGAGGTACGCCAAGAAGTCCCCACAGGGTACTTCATGTGAACCGCCTGAAACCTTTTGTTGACAGGGGTGGCATGAGCTTGCTCATGGCTACTGACGAGGGACATGAGGGCGAAATTGACCCTCTCCCTGATCTCCTCTCACACAACCCTGTTGATGGACCAGTTGAAGGAGTAGTCTTGGCAGACAGCCTCACTGATCAACACTAAGCTGATTACAAACAAATACTCAGCCAGTTTCCTGGTTTCTTTTCTTTGGCACCGGTGACAGCCTGCCTGTAAAGAGTACAATGTACAGACAACTTGAACATGTCAGCCTTCAGATAGCGCTTGGGCTAGTCCTGTAGTCCTTGTGCCAAAACCTCACACCCAGGATGGTAAGAGAGAGATGAGGTTTTGTGTTGCCTACAGAGGCCTCAATGCAGTCACTAGGACTGATGCCCATCCAATTCCAAGGGCAGATGAATTGATTGATACTTTGGCCTCTGCCAAGTATCTCAGTACATTTGACCTGACTGCTGGTTATTGGCAAATCAGACTCTCTGAGGATGCCAAGCCAAAGACAGCATTTTCCACCCCCAGTGGACATTATCAATTGATTGCGATGCTTTTTGGTTTGAAAAATGCACCTGCCACATTTCAGAGGCTGGTGAATAAAGTCCTAACAGGTCTGGAAGCCTAAAGTGCAGCAGTATATGTGGATTATATTGCTGTCTTTAGCTCCACGTGGGAGGATCACCTAGTCCACCTCAGAAATGTACTTGAGGATCTGCAGAAGGCAGGCCCCACTATCAATGCCAGTAAGTGCCAGATAGGGCAGAGCAAGGTTGTGTATTTGGGCCACCTTGTAGGTGGTGGCCAAGTTCAACCACTGGAGAGCAAAATTCAAACCATCATGGACTGGATTGCTCATACTACCCAGACTCAGGTCAGAGCTTTTTTGCCCTGACTGGGTACTACAGAAGATTGTTAAGGGTTATGGATAATCCTGACCCTACTTTCTTCGCCCCTCGTGAAATTGAAATTTAAAACTCCAAGCAGCGCAGAGCTTTGTGTACCAAGGGATGGATGTCTTTTGAATGACCAGTTTCATCATTGCGTATAGCACTGTATATATCTTGTTCACATTCAGCACTTTTTTTCGCACTTTTTTCACCATATCACTTGCGCCGTTGGAACAAATTACATGTTCATGAACCTTGACAGCCTGTTAATGTAATTTCAACACCATAAAATGTAAAGAACATATGGATTTATCCTTAAATACAGACCTTGATTGATTTCATTTTGGTGTGTTTTTGTTTTTGTTCTTGTTTCTTTGATTCATGGTATTTGCCTTTTCTTCCCTTCGCTTTCCATTGATTATTACTGAAAGGTTTGAGTATTGTTATTCAGTTAACCTAGAATCAATTCTGTACCCGACAGAACCAACATTTTCCACATTCCCTTCAGTCCTGTGGGCAGGGTGCTTGGTTATAAGTGTGAGGGTGCCCCAGCATGAGCAGGACACCCCTAGAAACCCCGGAGTCGATTCTCCAGGCTTTGTAAGTGCAGTCGGCCATTTTAAGACATATCATGAACATCAGTCATTACGAGATGTCTAACTATATAATGGCTGCACCGCACCTGGTCGTGGTGAACTCATACACCATCACCGTTTCTAGTGTAGGAGGTATGATCCCATGTACTGGGGAGGTGCTTAGAGAAACCCCCTGTACTCCCGGTTACAGCCTTTCAGGGTCTGCCAGCAATCTAGTACTTCCACCGACCACAGACACTGTTCTGTCCTCCTGGTGCTGAGCTGAGCTCGAGCAGGGGAAGGTAGAACAATAGGTTTCCTGTCACAGGGAGGTGTGACCACCTCCCAGACAGGACTTATTGTATTGGGCTCGGGTGGGGGCGCTTTCCAGGGCCACCAGACTGCATTGAAGGGCACATTTGGTGCCCTCCTTGCATACACCGGTTTGAGCCAGTTCAGGAACCCTTGGTTCCCGCTCTTGTGCGCAACTGGACAAGTATCCTCCCCTCTGTCCTGCCCCTGCTCTGGGAGGGACCCCTGAGTTGTTCCAACGCTTTCCATGGGCATTTAAGGGCTCCCCATGGGTTGGTCCTCATATTCGTTGTGGAACAAGACTCACTTCTGAAACCAAGACACTGTTTAACCGTCTGGACACTTGGACTTCGCTTGGAACCGAGACTGCACCAAGGAAGACTCCTGCTGCTCCTGGTCTCGCTGTTCTGCAAGTATTCTGCCTCGTCTTTGTCTGTGCTTTTCTCAGGACCTCCAGGGACCTGTGGCCATCAAGGACATCCGAAGTAATCTCCCTTGGAGTGAAGGAGTCACTCCCCTGCCTCTGCAGGCACAGTATCGAAGCTGACTGATCTGCTGCTCCTGTTCTCCTACGGACTTCCAGAGGCTCAGCAACACAGGTGGTGGTTTGGTGGTTCCCCCAAGGCCGGAACTGTTTTCCCTGCAATTTGGAGGACAGTATCCCTCAGAGCCGCTGGGACCAAACCCCTGTGCACCGCATCAACGTGCCGTTGAAAAGGCTTGTTGGCTCTGCACTCCAGAGATGTTCGGGCTACAAGAAGTTCCAGCCTCCAGCATCTCATCCCTTAAGAAACAGCATCCTCCCTGCATCCCTTGCATCATGGGCTTCCATCTTTGGAGAGCTGCCAGAGGTCCTATTGCGGCTCCTGTGCCTTCAGCCTGTGGGTCCTCTCGAGGGTCTTCTTCTGCTTTGGTGGGCTCCCCTGCTTGCTCGGGGCCTGCTCTGACTCTCCTGCACATGGCGAGCCCCTTGGACCTTGCTAGTCCCAATGATTACATCTTTTCGTCTTCCACGCCAGTTGCGGTTACCAAGGCTTGCTGGTGTTGCCATCGGACACCGACCAACTAGACACCGACATCTTTCGGATGACAGCTCGGGTACAGCTCCTGGTCTTCCACAGCATCGCCAGGATCCCACAGCTGCAGCGACAATGTCCTTGTGAGATCTTCTGAACTCCCTGCCAAGGGAGGGCATTGTGCTTCCATGCCTCCTGGCCACCTCTGAGTGGCATAGACTCTCTCCCCTCTTCTTGCAGGTTCTCTTCTTCAAGAATCCACCCTTGGATTCCACCGGACTGCTTCACAGACTTCTCCAGAGGCATTTCTTCCCGAGTTGCCCATTGTCGTCTACGAGACGTTCCGACGTCACTTCACCCCTATGCACCCAGCTTCCCTGCTGCAGGTAACCTGGTTCCTGGGGCATCCATGGGTGGGGTTGCTCTCCAGCCTTCCACCCTCCAAAAGGTTTCTTCGGGGTCCTCTGGGAAGGGTCCTTTTTCTTAAAAACTGCAACTGTGACTTCTCCATTGACTTCTATTAAACACGCAACTGTGTTTCCACTCTGCACATGGCCTCCTTAGGGTTCCTGGTTCTCTAAGCTCTAATAAGTCCCATTCTCCTTTGCAGTTCGCATTCCACTTATTTGGTATATGGTTTGGACTCCTCCTGGAGACCAATGTATATTTGTGCTACTTACCTGATTTCTTTGAAGTATTCTTATGTGTATCGCTGATATCTCCGCTTAGGGGATATACCAAGTGATAATGATTGTGTTGTGTTAATAAATAGACTTATTTTTCATAAACACTGTGTGGCTCTTTCTCATCTGATCTATACTCTTTATTAAATGTGGTAAAACACACTGTTTACACTCCTTCAAGATAATCCTGAAGGCTGCTCTCCACAGCTAACCCTTTGAGAGCTTTTAAGTTTATCAAAGACCACTAAATTCAAAGACCACTAAAATCACAATAGGGTTGCCTAGATTAGTGCAAGGTGCATCACTCCTTCAAGTGTGCACCATATGCTAAGTCAGACTCCTACAACAGTATTCCGAACAACTTTTGGACCCACTGACATGCATTGTGTGAATCTCATTCTTCCATCAGCCTCAACTACCGAGCTTTGCATTGTGGCCCGTTATAAAGACCCACCTACAACCTGAGCTTGCACAGGTGCAAAAATCAGAGTATATAAAACATATCAGAGCATAAAAATGCTGATGTACTGTGCCACAACTGACATACAATGACTAGACAAGTCTGTATTAATGCAATTTTCTTACACCATCTACTTTCCATTAGGGGGCAATGCATGTGTGTGTATGTAACAAGTACAAGAATAAATCATGTTTATGAGATAAGGCAGACTGAATTGAAAGTCACATAATTAACACTGTATTTTTGTAGTCGGGTGCTAGCATTCTAATTTCTTTCTATTCGCATTTACCAACCAACCCCAATAAGATGGTGAGTACAGGAACACAACAAATTCATCCATTGTATTGTTGGGTATAAAATGACACACTAAAAATAACTATCTACGTACAGCATAGGCCATTTTTCACCCCTTTCTGTCTTCGTGTAGGATACCATCCCACAGTCAAGTCACAAGTAGAGGCTGTGCCTTATACAGATTGCATATTAGGAACACACAATTTTTTGCTTCAATAATTCCAAGCAAAAGCTCTCAATAATATCAGTCTGAGATCAATGCCTGGTTAAACTCAACTTTTGACAGCCCAAGTGAAGCAGTTTCAAATTTCTCAGCAATCACAGACACGCTTTGCCCTAAATGAGACTCACCAGTGTGATGTGAAAAATACTTTCACCTGCAGTCTCAGCTTTCCGGTGGATCAGCAGATAGCAACGCCACTAAGGAGAGTGGTATAGCGGGTCTGTCCAGGAGTGAGAGGACACTGATGGTGTTGCTAGACAGATTTAAAAAGAAAGTAGATAATGTGGGGTTCAAGATCCACAGACCTATCACCCGTGGAGGTCCTGGATTCCATGAAGGAGGAGAGCCTGGGAAGAGGGGCTCAGGTGGAAAGAGACGAGACTCGCAGGGAGCAAGGTCAGAAGGAGAAAGTGAAGTGGAAGAAAAAAACACAGACACCATGCCAAGACCCTGTACTCCTGCCTGGTCATGATCAACCTGATGATCCAGAACTCCTCGGAGAAGATGTTCATGCTCTTCTAGGTAAGATGACTGCCTCCCTCTCCATTAGTGCCTTATGACTTGTTTGCCATTAGGATCGCTTTGAGGATGCTTTTTTATTGCATGCTATAGAAGTTAATGCCACCACCCCAACCCCCTCTTCTGGGAGCATACAAGCTGCATTAACCAGCTCTTAACCTTCCAGGCCATTGTCACCTGGGCACCACTTTACCTTCAAAGGTACAACCTTCTAAGTCCTGTCCTTTTTAAACCTGGGGTTCAGGTGCCACTAGAGTAAACAATTCATTTCATGATGGAGTGTATCTACATTGCAAAACTGTCTCACGACCCCGTTAAATGTGGCTGTATATGTGATATGCACCTGCTTTCTCTGTTTCTGTGAACAAAGGTTTGGAGTGGTGTTTGCCGCAGATTTATTTAACTGAGTGCAGCGCTCATGTGCATGATCAGTTCCTTGGTGCACATTGAGCTGTATGCAGCGCACAGAGATCTTACACTGCCGCAAGCACAGGAAAGAAATTAAAGGGAACATTGCTCATAACCCCTATTTAAATATCCCATCTTGTTGATAAGCTCTCCACAACCTAGACTGCTAACCAAACTAGTGAACTACAAGCATTGGCAAAGCCAATAGGTTTCATCTGTACAAGAACTATTGGCTTTGTCAACGTTTTTAGACATGTTGCACGTGTTAACCATGTCATAGCACTTTTTTCCCTTTAAACGCATGGCAGGGTGAGTGGGGACAAGCAACACAAGGGAGGAGGAAACGGGGTCTCAAACAAACAAGGGACAGTGGGAGGAGGTCAGATGGCTTAAAGTAAAGTTATAGTACTTTTTTTCCTTTAAAAACAACAAAGGGGTCAAGCAACACAAGGGCGGGGTGTGGAGAACAAACAACGGACAGAGAGAGGAGGGCGGGGGTGGTGAAACATTACAGTGCCATGCAATCTTGTAGCGTGCATGGCAAAAAGTTTAAGAAAAAGTACCTAGAACAGCGCGCAGCCAGTGGAAGGACCTGGCCACATAAAGGAGACTGTGATAGGTCCATGCTCCACGGCAGGGAGAGAAGCCTCAGGAAGAATGTAGGAGGCGATGAGCAGCTGACATGAAGCAAGAGGTGTGACCAGTAAGAAGCAAGGAAATGAGAGTGACGTGGAAACAAACCAATGGTAAGTATTGGTATGTAATGGGCAGGCTCTAAGCCTGTTTTTTAAAGCCTTTTTTTGTTAAGAATAGCTTTTTAGGTCTTGCCTAGTGTTGCAGCGCATGTGCTGCTCGCTCGGCGAGATTTATTGTGAAGGAGGACTTTGAGAAGAGGGCTTGAAGCCCCGCCCCTCATTTTCATTGGAAGGCGTCATCGTTTATGGTAAACGGTGGCCTTCCATTGAAAATGAGGCTTCTTTGTTACCGCCCTTTCGCCTTTTGGGACGGCCCATCCGGACTGGCTCGTCTGCTTTGCGGCTGTTGCAAAGCAATTTCTTATCTTTAGGAGGCGTGTTAGATAAACAAGCCGTGAGATCCAGTCCGGATGGGCCGTCCCAGAAGGAGACAGGGCAGTAACAAACAAGCACTGTTTGGAGAGCTTGTTAAACCTAGGGGATGTTGGGCTAAGGCACGTCCTCGCGGGAGCTTATGTCTTTCATCCGTGTGTACACAGTAATCCCGGATGCGTGCATGTGGCCATCTTATTACACAATCGGAGCAGAAAGTGTTTACACCTATAAGCTGTCTGTGGGCGGCACTAAGTCAAACGACAGTTGTGTCTGCAGTCTCCGCAGAGAGGCCAAAGACTGAATGGGCATAGAACACGATTAGGAAACCTTCCTGTGGGATTCAGTGAGGTGACAACGTATCTGTACTGTTCCAGGGCAAGGTGGAGGTATTTTGGCTTCGTTGTACTTGGGCTCGCTTTCTTCTGAGAAGTGACGTACTCTACAAGTGAAAGTATTGTACCTCTGCTGACAAGTGCAGGTTCTCTCCCTCTCAAAATGAAGACGTGCAGGTACAGTACTGGGCCGGTCCATTTAAAACACTCTGGCTCTAGGGCTGTACCATCCGAGGGCTGCGTAGGTCAGATCGTACTAATGACGCTGGTGTGTGTTCTGGGGTCCAAGTCCTGAGACAGGAAGTACTTCTTGAGGTCAGACTAGAGGCAGGCAGTTTAGGTAGATGCTAAACGGCGATAAGTCCGAGTCCTGAAACCCATCTAACATGTGATATTTACATGTGGACGGACGGGAGGGGGGGCAGTCTTGCTCTCTCCTGACACAGACTCCTTCGCACATAAACCGTGCTGAGCGGGTCGCGCGGGGCTCATGAACCACGCGGGTGGTCCTGGGAGTGAGCACTCCAGGCACCAGCCCCCTCTCTCTGCTCTGCACGTGGTAGCACCCGAGCCATCTCCGGTGACCCGTGAGTGTCTGGAGAAAGGACTAAGTGGCTTTGGAAGAGAATAGCACAGCCCTCCCCGCGGGGACCGTCCAGTGAGTGGTGAGAGGAGGAGGTCGCATTGAGAGGGAAGGGGGAGAGGTGCCAAGAGGGAGTAGAGTATTTTTCTCCCTGCTCTTTAGAACCCCTCTCCCTTTCTTTCCTTCGCTCTGTGTTAATCTCCTCTCGATTGCCCTCGCGCGCTCTTCGTCCCTCTTTCGCCTCTCCCTTCTTCCCCGTTCTAGTTCCCTCCCCATCCTAGTTCTCTCTCCGCTCTTGCCTCTCCCTAGTCTTGCGCTCTCACCTGCTCTTGCTCCGAACCCCTTTCGATACCCTACATTCTTCCTTTCTTATTTTCTTTCCTTATGCTCTCCCCATTTGTTTCCTGCACTCTCACTCACTCATGTTCTTTTGCGCACTCCTTCATTCTTATCTTCTTTTCTCTTGGGCCCCCTTCTTCTTGCTTTACCTCGCATGCTCACTCTCTCTTGTTCATATTCTCAAAAATACTATATCTCAGTCTTTTCAGGACGCCTTTCATTTTTCAGTATAATAAGTTATCTCACTCCCTCGCGTACTCTCACACCTTCACTATCTAGCTTTCACCGCTATGTCTCTTATGCTGCATAAGAGACGTAGCCGGTGAAAGCTAGATAGTGAAGGTGAGACAGGAAGTACTTCCCGAGGTCAGACTGGAGGCAGGCGGTTTAGGTAGACGCCTCCAAGGCCTGAAACCCATTGATCATGTGATGTTACATGTGGACGGACGGCGGGGCAGTCCTGCTCTCTCCCTGGTGCATAAGTTATGCACTGTTTCCACTACTACTTTTTCTCTTTTACCCTTCTTCGCATGTTCTCTGCTAGTATTCTCTCCCTCTTGCCTTCAACCCCCTCCCCTCACACTGACGTTCTTTCTTTTATACCCTGTCTCTGACTATAGGAATGTCTAGTACTTATGTGCGCTCACTCTTCTGCACTGCCTCATGGTCTTTCAAACACTCCCTTACACTCTAGTTCTTATTTTCTTTTGTACTTCTCACTGTTTTTCCTCTGTTGCCGTCACGCGCTCTCCTTTTCTTTCTCACACCTTCAGTTCCGCAATCTACTTGGAGCTTTTTTTTAAAATTCTCATGACTTGATTCTCTCACACTCTTTCTCTCGCTCTAGCCTAAAAATTCCCCTCTTGTATTTTCTCTATGTCACTCTCTTGTTTTCTTTCTTTCTTTCTTTCTTTCTTTCTTTCTTTCTTTCTTTCTTTCTTTCTTTCTTTCTTCCCTGTTCCTTCTTTTTTTTCTGTTTTTTTGTTTCTTCCCCCTCTTATCTTTCCTTCTTGGTCTCATCTTTCTTTCTTTCTTTCATTCTTTCTTTCTTCCCTGTTGCTTCTTTCTTTCTTTCTTTCTCTCTTTCTTTCTTTCTTGTTCGTTCTTTCTTGTTCCTTCTTTCTCTCTCTCTGCCTCACTATTTCTCTCTCTCCCTTTCTCTCTCTCACACTCTCCCTCTTTCTCTCTCACTCCCTTCCTCTTTCTCTCTTTCTCTCTCTCTCCCCCCCTCCCTCTCAAGCATTTGCAATGCAAAAGGTCTCGCATTTAAGCGAGTTTAAGCTATTGGCATTGTAAATGACAATGCCTTCTATTTATGTTTTTAAAACGAAAACAAAAATAAAAGGCATTGTTATTTGCAATGTCAATAGCTCAAACTCGTGTGAAAGCGAGACCTATTGCATTGCAAATGCTTGTTTCTAACAGCACATGCTCACTGTAGGCGAAACCTTAAAACGAGATTAACAATGGCCATCCAAATCCCAAAGTTCCTCTTACCACTTTTGGATGTCTAAAAGAGCATTAGTGAATGCAGTTCTCTAATTATCAGAACTCTAACCTTTAAAAACAAAAGATCTCAAAGACATAGAGAAAAATTACCGATGTTAAAAAAACTGGTGGCCAGGTAAGCATTTAAAAGATGAAAAACTAAACACAGACAGCTTTAAAAGAAAAAACTCAGCAATGAAAATAAAACTCTAGTAAAGCAGCAGCAGTACTGGTTCCAACAAATACTGACTTTAAAGATATCGATTTGCTACAATATTGTGGCCTTAATATCAACAGCCAGAATGTTGTGAATTTAAGTGCATATTTGTAAGCACAGATTTACTATTTGTTTATGCTCCAAATATATGCATCTTGAAGATATATATATTGTCAATAAACATATATGTGGAGTTAAGTATTGTAAACCTATACTTACCTGTATAAACTTACATTCACAATATTCTTATACTGTGCCAGGTCGATATTTAAAATTCAATATTCCAGTATCATACCTTGTCTGGTACTGCTGAATTCATTAAACTTAAGGCCCCAGTTATGAAAGGGTAATCCCAATTCGGACACAAACTCATGTTTGAAACAAACAACACACATTTATTGTTAGTACTTCTCAAAATAGGGAGTAACATGTGGTTTTGCGTAGGGGTGAGCAAAGAATTCCGCTCCGCCTGCAGAGTTCGCAGAGTTTTGTTGTTCCGAAAAACTATGCTAAGTGACACGTAGCAGAGTTTTTTTTCTCGAGCAGCTCGCCAACGGTAAATTGGCGAGCGATTGCAAGAAAAAGTAACATGCTAGACTGCCTCCTGGCAAGATTTCTCCTCGCGGGCGGTCGCAGCAGGTCAAGACCGCTCGCGTTGAGAAATCTGTCATTGGCGTTGAGGAAGCAGCCACTTGAGTAGAATGTCTACTCAAGCGGCAGACAGCAGCAGCGCCCTCTGTCGCGATGCATAATGCCATTCACGTTGATTTTAAAGTGTGGGACAAACTCCTGGTGCTAAAAATCTCTGCAAACAGCACGACTTATCAGACTCCGCCACTGGCAGAACTCCGCAGAGTGCAGTGGAGTTATTCTGGCACTTCGCGGAGTTCTGCGGAGCAAAACTCCACGAACTCAGCCCAGGCTTAGTTTTAGGGCAAACAACCCAAATCACTCTGTTCCTCCCATCGAAGGGAATACATGTTAAATGTGACTAGGACGTAATAGTACTATAAAACATACAAACATAACACTTGCAAATGTAGATTTGACTGTTGGATATTTGCCCTGACAAATAAATCTCCTTTTATAACTGGAGTTCTTGGTGGGATAGTGAAAATCACAGCCCTGCTCTGGCGGTTTTCTCAATCTTCCGGGTGAAATCTTATCATTTTCACCTTCATTTTCTCGCCCTGTGTCATTCATCTTCTCATCTTTTTACGTGTAAATGTCCCTCGCCAGACGGTGACCTCCCGCTCTGCTGAGTAAGAGAGGAGTTGCAGGAGGCAATAGGAATGGCAATGCTAGAGAGATTAAGTGGAGGGAGAAAGGAGGTAGCGATAGAGATGAGGTAGAGAGGTAGGTGAAGGGATAAACGTTAGGAAAAGAGAGAAAGTCGAGGAAGCCAGAAAAAAGCTTACAAGAGGTAAAACGAGGAAGTAGTAGGTAGAAAATGGAAAATGGGATGCAGACAAATAGGTAGGATTTTAGAGTGAGGTAGAGAGAACAACCAATTTGGAAAAGAAAATGTCAACACAGGGATTAGGGTGAAGTAGAAAGATGGATAAGGTAAAGAAAGATGTATGGTAGGAAAAGAGGTGTGATAAAGAACTAGAAGCAGAGAGAGTTAGATTTAGAGAGCTAGAGAGAGAAAAGTATAGACAGATGCAAGATAGAGACAGAGGTGAGGTAGAGAGAGTCAACATGAGATCTGAGATATAGAAAGACAAGTCAGCGAGTGAGGTAGAGATAAATGTAGAGTGTAAGGGGTGAAAGAAAAAGAGGAGTTGCAGAAAAAAGGAGTGAAGTAGAAAATTGTTTTTGTAGTTACGTTGAGAACGGTGTATGTAAGAGAGTGGTGAGTTGGATACAAATAGATGAGATAGAGAGAAGTATATAGAGAGAGAGTTGGAGAGAGAGCTGAGGTAGAGAGGGTCAGTTGACATAGACAAGATACAGAGAAGACTAGAGTGACAGAGAAGAAACAGGTAGCAAGAAAGGAGTGGGGTATTGGGAGAGGTAAGATAGACAGAATAGAAACAAAAAGAGAGGGGGAAGAGGAGAGTTGAGACAGCGAATGAATGGTGAGGTAAATTGAGATGCTAGCTAGTTAGAACATAGAGAGAGAGTTAAGAAAGATAGTAAGTAGCCAGGAAGAAAGAATGATGCGAGAAAGGAAGGCAGGGATGAAGTGTGGAGAGAATAAGAAAGATAGGGAGGTGAGCTAAAGGGAGAGGTGAATGAGTTTGAGAGAGAGATGAGGTAGATGGAGGAGAGAGGCAAAGAGGTGAGATGGAATCAGAGCAGTAAGGTACAAAGGAGCTGAGGTAGAAGCTGTACAGATGTTATGGGGAGGTATAGAGATTGATAGAAAGAGGTGGACTCGTGAGAGAGGCCGGGAAAGTGAGGTAGAAAGAGATGCATTTGAGAGAGAGAGGTGAGGTAGGGAAAGCTGAGCTAGAGACAAAGTGGGTAGATTTAGATGTAGAGAGAAAGGGGAGGAGAGAGGGTGAGGCAGAAGAGGTCAGATGAGTTAAGCAGAGACACAGGAGACACAAAGACATGTGAGGCAGTGAAAGAGAGGTTGAGAGTGGGGAGCGAGAGATGGCATAGAGGTAGTCAGAGAAAGGGGTGCATAGAGCTGAAGTAGCGGGGTAGAGAGGGAGAGATGTGAAGATAAGCACAACAATTGGTAGAGAGAGGTGGGTTGATGAGAGGGATAGAAAAATGTGAGGTAGAAAGTGATACAATTTAGAGTGAGAGGTAGGCAGAGAGAGAGGTAGAGAGAGTTAAGTGAGAGAGAGAGTACCTGAAGAAAGGGGTAGAGAAGTGAGATACAGAGAGTTGAGGTAAAAAAAAAGAGTGAGACATTGAGAGAGAGGTGAAGTCAAGAAAGATGAGGCAGAAAGAGAGAGGAAAGGTAGAAAGAGAGAGGCGAGGTAGACAGAGGAAGATGAGTTGACACAGACGGTAGCCACCGAAGGTAAAGAGAGTAGTTGAGAGAGAGTTAAAGATCATATGAAATAAGATAGGCAGAAAAAAGAGGTGCTAGACAAAGATATGGGTGAGGAGAGAAAGTGAGGTGGATAGAATGGTGGCGTGGTGAAGTAGGGATACAGAGAGAGAGAGAGAGAGAGCCAGGGTCAGAGGCATTAGTAGGCAGTGAGAGAGGTTCAGACAGAGAAAGAGACAGAGGTGAGAAAAGGGGGTCTGGGGTTGACTATACAAGTGGGCCTCTTGGACGGCAGAGCCCTGGGCAATTGTCCACTCTGTCCATGCCTATAAACAGCACAGAGGTTTCCATGTGAGTAAATCCATTCTGTTGGATGGGGAGTGGGAATTCCAGGTCAACACACTCTCTCTTCCATTTGCGTGCATCCATAAGACACTTTCCAACACTTTCCCATCATGCAAAAGGTTGGAGATTTAGATTTGCCAAAGGTGGGCAGTGAGTGGTACCAGAATTGGTTGAAATGCAGGACAAGGGATGTCTACTTGGAAAAAAAAATCCTCAAGGAGAAAATGAAAAAGAAAATAATTAGCAAGTGTTTTTCCCCGCGGACTATTTTTATTCAACATATAGAAAACTTTTTCGGATAATCACATGGAAACCTGCAACTGGCACACGATTCTATGTGTGACCTGGAAACGTTCTGTGCTTTCGGAACAGTTGTAAATTGTCACTCATGTGAGGTAATAAAGCTGCAGGTGCATGTTTCCAGATGCTTTTAAAATCTGGCTGGTCAAGTGCCAAAGCTGACATAAGGATTTACCACATCTCCTCCCTTTCCTGATGACTTATATTACCTCCTCGTCCGTCTCCCTGGACGCAGTCCTTACATTTGAGATTCATTCTCTATCTGGGAAAACATATTCCATAGCTGACAAACAAGAACTATTAACTCCAAGATGGCCGCCATTACCCAACAACCATTCGAAAACGTAGGAACTAATGTCATCATATCCTGTAAAGTACCACATAAAACCAAACTTCAAAATCTGAAACACAAAAGAATCAATTCCTAACTCCCCCATATTCTGGACTGCATCGAGGAAGACCAGGGCTCAGAGTAATGAAAATTACTAGTAAGTAACTGGGACATTTTTTGGTATTGCAGCTTGACGGTATATGGTATCATTGTGCTCTGAAATATGATGGAGTAAAATTTGGGGTCCGCTATATCAATTTCTTTTCACCTTTGTAAAGCGTGCGCAGTACGAAGCGGCAGACTTTAAAATGACATTACAAGTCGCAAATATCTTTGCGACTCAGAATATGAACATTGTAATTCTTTTAGAATCACAAGAAAAGGGAGATGCAAAGGTGTGTTCCCCATTCCTGGCTGTTTGCAAGGAAATGCATTGGTCTTTTTATCCCGCTCCTGTTGTCACAGATGCAGTGCTTAATTTGAAGCAATGGTTTCCAGGGCTCAGCACCAGCACTTAATTGTCAACACCGGCGCTTGTTGTGGCAGTCTGCCACAAGGTGGCGCTGAATAACATGACCACAACAGTCAATTATTAATTCAGTATACATTAGAAATTACTATTACATGATGCTCAAGCCATTCTTATAGCTTTGGGGTCCTGGAATAGTCCTGTCACACTTGTAAGAGTGTGATGGTTAGTAGTTGTGTTGTTACTATCACTGGCAGCACAGACAGGGGCAATGGGTGGTGCAAGCTGCAGTGGCCTCCTGGCGAGAGCCCTGGCACTTCTGTTTTTTACAAATTAAGCATGGCACAGAGGTAAACATTTGCAAAGTTGTCCATGAGAAACAGATTTCGGCGTGTGAATGTCAGCAGCATTGGAAGGGTCAGGCTGAGGTCTCAGAGATACCTGCACCCCTCCTCCCCCACAATATCCATTTCGTAATGTGTTATTTTAAGGGATAGTGGTTGTAATGCGGTCAATTTGTACATGTGAATGTAGAGATGGAGGCCACCGTCTCCGCATATGCTGTAACTCATGACTATTCAATCAATCAACCAGGACTTGTAAAGCACGTCTAATCACCCAATAGGGTATCCAGGCACTTATATAGGCTATTAATGAAACATAATTTATGCAACTGCTTACAAGTCACTTTCATGTGCTGTGCTGCATTTGGGACATCTGGCACTTGGTAAAGACTTGGCTGTGTCGCATCACAGACACTGCTCACACCCAGCCTCTGTGAGGAGACCCAGCCAGTAATACATTTGGCTCATGATGCCTTTTCCAGTTTTGGGTAATCGAGGCACTACCTAATAAGCAGTGCCACTGGAATTATGCGATTGTGCGGCTGCTGAAATTTTTTGCACAATTATCGATTTGCTGCATTTGCCACATAATCCATCATCTGCTTCATAATCTACAGATTTTAACAAAAAACAATTTCTAGCTCAAATGGTTTAAAAGTTACTAAAAATGCAGCAGCACGTGTTGCAGCGCAGTGGAAGGCCCTTTGGAAAAGCTGGACGGTCACCTTTCGGTTGCTTATTGCTACGTAGTGTTAAACTGTTACTAATGAGGTGCAGCCAATGTCCAGACAGTGTTAACAAATGTAAAAATGGCAAAATAATTATTACTATCACAAGATGTGCAATATTATGCCACATAATTTGTCTTTTCATTCCACATAATTTACTCAATCTTGCCGCATAATTCCAGTGGCCCTGCTAAAATGGGAATAAACCAATGGAAACAGGCTTCCAAACCCAGACTGCTGTTCTAGTTTGGAGGCGGTTGGTTGTTGACTGGCAGCTGGCCTGGGGTTGCTAAAAAGTTCTGACCTGCAGATGAAAGAACTTGTCACATTTTTTATTGAAACTCCAGAGTTAAAGTGCAATTTCTACCCTTGTCTAACACCAATAAAAGTGATGGAAGATACAATAAATGCGCAGGCCGTTCCACAAAAGCTAATAAAAGTGGCATTCTGAAACCGGTGTGTTTCTCCTGGCAGAGATAAGCTCTGAAGGGAAAGAGCACAGCATGGGTAATATGATTTGTAACTCAGCTTTGCTTTCACTGCTCTGAGCTTACTGTTGCTGGAGGCTTGGAAACAATTTTACCCATTTCTGCTACTGCTACCTGTAGATTATTATGATTGCTAATAAAGATGCCAACTCAAGGATTGTCACTGGTTTTTCTAACTGCATACATCGTAATCCCTCACCAGAGAAATACTGCATAACCCCATTAAGAACAAATAGTTTATTAACCTCCAGACTTCAGGGTTCACAGACCCCTCCTGTGTTTGCCTTTCACTTTTAGAATTACCAAAACCAGGAACTGAGATATATTCCTCCTCTTGGGTGGTGCTTCTTTTTGACCTTCATATAGGGAGTTTTTTTAGGTTTCCACGTTTCAGGAGTCTTAACAGAGATAGTAAATAACTCCAGGAGACTGGTTAATAAAATATGTAGCTCATTGCTTCATCGTTTACTTACAGAACACAGGTTGGTTGTCAGTGCTGTTTTACCACACACACAGCTGCCAGTTTCCCAAGTCCATGTGTTGCTCCAGTCCAGGTTTCTTCGTTGAATTCTGGGACTTGTAGTCCTGTTTATTCTATTATAAAACAAGACTAACAGTCCTAGAATTCAAAGAAGAAAACCTAGATTGAAGCAACAGTTTATGCATGGACCTGGGAAACTTGACAGGGTTGTACACACATAGACACACATGAACAGATGCTGGTCTAGAAAAGCTCTGGCATGCACTCACTGGATATAATCCCGGCCCCCAATATACTTCAGTTAAAAAAATGTTGTCCAGAGATTTTCATTTTTGATTTGTGTTTTTGGATCTTTAGAGAAGTAATTTAGCTTGGGTAGACATTGCTGATCCGGGCCGAATTTTACTGGACGACATTTTTAAAAATTGCGAATGTGTTGCAGTGATGATGTAATATTTCAGTAACCATGAGACCTATATACTTCATTTTGGTGTCAAAACATAGGTTTTGGGGTTCAAGTAGTCTCATAGACACAGAAAATAACTCCTCAGAGCAACCCTTCTGCCATTTTTCAAAATGGCTACTATAATACAGGCAGCAGAGAAATATATAGAAATTAAACAAATAATAATGGTTTTTAATCCTTTTATGTATACACCAAACAATGTTTTTGATCTAAATATGAAAAAATAACGTTTATCACTCCTGTTTTAGACACATTTTCATTGTTCATTTTATTTATTTGTTTCAGCAATTGCTCGTGGTACATTTGCAGAATGTTGAACATTTGAGAAGAACATATCGACAGGGACATCGTTTTATAGCACAGGTTTTGTAAGTACATGTACGTGTAAGTTCTGTGGGTAGAGGCTTTAGAAATTTCGTAGGTTTTAGCACCCCATTAATATCTTCCCAACTAAATTTACACAGATCTTTCTTTACATATGCATGATCGAAAACATTTACACATCTTCTGATCAAGTAGAACGCTCTTTTATTGTGTCCACACACAGAATATGACATCGGTGGAAATTCACTTAGCAGGACTGATCTCTTGAACTAACTGTACCGAAGATCGTTAAATGTGTGACAGTCGGAACTCTTTTTCCACACACGCACAAGGTATTTTTCTACATCTTTAAAGTCACATTCTTCTTCTTCTGTTACAGCAAATCATTTTAGAAACTTCACAGGTTCAGCAGTTAAAGCTCCAAGCTTTGTTCCAATATTGCCCATAGTATCATCACCCGTAAGAATATGTGCCTTGATAAGAACACTGGGCATCTCTGGGTCAAGTTTCTTGTACAGAATATGAAGCAGGATTAAGTGTATTTTCTCGCCTGTTACATAACATATCCATAACTCTGACAATCCTTGACATATGAACATTGCAACAAACCTAAGTAGCACAATAATGTGTCATTTGACAGTACAATGATTTGACTGGAACCATTTCAAACAACCCACTCAACATATGGCACAATGTGAAGGTCAGCTTCCTCCAATTTGTTGTTAAGTTCTTGAACAATATGGCCCGTACCTTTTGAATATATCTCCGAAGGCACCAACTCCTCATTGACAATCATTCCACTTGCAATAATTGGAAATTCAATGTTCACTGAAGCATCAGCAATGTTTTGGTGAGTTAACATCGCCAAGTTCATCTTGTTCGAAGTTGATGACCAGAATGTTTGAAGTTGCACAGGTATAGGTGTCGAATTTTTGATGCTGAGAAGGTCAGTTGTTCCAGTTCTAGACATTCGCCTGATTCTCTCACATTCTTCTATAGATAGTTCAAGATAACGGCCAAAGACAATGTGCAGTTCTTGCACGGTGCACAGTGACTTTAATATATGTAGAACAGTCTGAATTACCTCTCCTACATTTTACATGGATAAAATCTTTACCATTCGCAAGTGTGACATATTGTCCACAACAAGAGCAGTTTTCATTGAGGACACCTTTTCTTCAATGAAATTCTGCGGGTGAAAGTATTTTTTGAGC
Organism: Calotriton arnoldi; assembly: GCA_963921515.1. NCBI lineage: Eukaryota > Metazoa > Chordata > Amphibia > Caudata > Salamandridae > Calotriton > Calotriton arnoldi. Next base: position 22,855 of record CAWUFW010023683.1, on the reverse strand, counting down.
TCTTATACGAGTTTGTGCTTCACTGGTTTGGTTGCAGCATCTCCATCAAAAAATGCGTTTGTTGGAAGAAGAGCATACGACAGAATGTCCTAGATAAATTCACCCCTTTCTTTTCCTAAATCCATCTCTCCATGTGCTTGTGAAACTTATTTTTTGGAACCTGTTTTGTAGTGGCTGGTTGGACGAAACTCTTACTTTGGCAATTAAAGCGTGGAAGTTTAGCTTTACTGATTATGTCAAACAGCTTTTTCTCTTTCAATAAAAAGTTCTCCTGCTTCGGTTCTGCATATAGTTTCGATCCATGTTCCAGGACATTTAGTAGATGTGTCTTTATATTGTTATCCACATATTGTTTGGTCACAAAGTTGTGTAGTCACACAGGCTCAGTCATTTCAAAGGAGTTTCCTTGCTGCTGCATGAAATGAAGAAGGCTGTCAACATGTTTATTAAAACGTCCTCCTCTCTTTCCCACACGTTTGTGGTGAGGAACAATTTCACCGTGGGCTATTAATTTTGAATTTGTCATCTCTCTGAAAACATTGCACATCGAAAGCGCTTCATGGTAAGCTAGCTGCCATTGAGCAACATATTCACTTTTACTTGTCTGACCAAGAATTCTCTTGGAGCTTACTGTGATCTCTGAATCGTCTGTTCCAGTTTCATATCTGGAGCCTCAGCACTGAACCTTCCCTCTGTCTTTCACCACAAAATGTCTTTGGATGAATTTTCAGTAGCGGTATGGTTTTTCCACTTCTAGCTTCTTTGCTCTTTCCAAATACCAGGACCCATATCTCAGGTAGTTTATGCAATTGAATTCGCAAAACACAGTAAACAGTGATGCCACAGTCTTCACTTGCAGCTCGAAATCACCTTCCCGATCAGCATGTGCCAAGTCTCATGTGTAAAACATTTCCCCAGTACTTGCAAAGTTCTGATTTTTCTTCACATTCTTTGACAAACTCTATGCACTTGGTTTTCAGGTTTTCTGATTTTGAACTGAGTGTATTGAACATTGCCTGGCTTTGCATTATGTCTTTTGAATGAAGTGCACCCTGTGCCTTTTTCACTTCTGAGATAAGATATGCAAGACCTAATTTGTCATTCTTGTTCCAGAAAGCATTCCAAAGCAATGTTTCTATTGCCTCAGAACATAATGAGTTCCACTCAATACTGACTGGACAGTTTTGCTTTCAAAGATTTCAGCCTCAATAAGTGCATTGTCTATGCCGCATTCACTGAGATAACTTCCTGTACAACGCAATGCAACTTTTGCCATGTGGAAAACACCCCTCATTGGATAAAGATCATCAAATTCTACTGGATTGCTCATAAAAATGTCAGCTACAATACGGAAAACACCTTCATCGCAGAAAATTAGTAGGAGAGGCTGGTCTTCAAGCTGAGCACGCACATTTTGGAAAATGTTTAGAGCTGTTTATACTGTTGCGTAGTTTGTGACTGGAGATGGTATTACTGGTAAAAATCCAACCTTCAGTGGGACCGTATTTTGGGAGATCAGAGCATGAATTCCAGCCCACGCAGGAACTGGCTTTTCTTCATCCTTCAGTCCAAACCGAATAAGCGATATGATACATTCTGTTAATTCAGCTTTGCGGACCACAGCATCAGGTAGAAGAAGATCCATGTCCTCAGCTACTTTGAAACTTTCTGGTAGACTAGGACGTGTTGATAGCTTGTAGTGATTTGCACACTTTGGCAAGGCAGTTTGGGTATAAATTTGCAGCTGTGTTTGTTTATGCCTACAGCTGACACAGTTTGTTTTCCAGCAGCTACTTCATTGGTACAGTCTTGAAAAAGCACCATGGCAGTATCATGTGTGCTGGGTGTTCCAGACAACGAAGTGCTGTCTTCAAAATCAAAATTATTAAGAGCAACAATTGTAAATCCTTTCCTGGTAAAGTGACTTGGAAATGGTGTGCTGTCGGATCCACAACATTTTATAGGATGAGCTGCTGACAAGTTCCTGCTCCGTACTATGTCATTATAACTTGTTGATACACCAATCCTATTCATTGAATTGATTAGAGCTCTACTTTTGCACTTGTCATAGATTGTGTGGGCAGTCATCATGTGTAGCGGAGTTTTCTTTTTGCCGTGATATAATTCCTAAAACATGATTTGGGAAATACAGTACATTTGCACAGCATAAGCCTGTCTGTTCATAGGAGTGTCTTCCACTTCTTCACTTATATCTTCAAAGCCATCATCAGTGTTGTCGGCTTCTGTTCCATAGTCAAGAACTTTAGTTTGTAACAGTTTTGCTTACATGATATTAAACAATGATGTAAAAAATGTTAAGACAACATCAGGTATTAATGTTGACTCCCATGATTTGCGGAGCTTTGGGGCATCACACAATTTGTCATTAAGTCCAAAATCTAAATCTTTCAGGATGTTTCTTAAAATGGTTCCTGCTGATTTTACTGCATCCTGTGATTTTATTTTGGCAGCAAGAACTTCAGGAGTCAAATCAGCTGAGAACACCATAAGTGTCTCATTCGTATTGCTAGACTTTCAAAAACGAATTCTGCCATTGTACATTCTCACCAGAAAAATATTAATTTCATTATTATGGATCAATACAGTTTCATCAATGTTGACCATTATTTCTCTGATCTCACTAAGGGGCCGATTCCGATCTCGGTCGGAGGCGTACCCAACACCATTCGGTCGGGAAAAAAGCCATGCGAAAGCCTGTTTCCCGACCGATCCGTACAGTACACCGAACGAGCAAGTACGATGCGCACAACAGCAAAAAATCCGGCCGAGCCGTACTCACCCAAACCAGGTCCTGTTCTCCGACCGAGGCGAATCCGGAAACGCCGAATCGAGTCGCACGGCAGGAAAAATGCAGCCCCGTCCGGCCGGACAAGTACGATGCGCTTCCCGTGCGCGCCGAACCCGTCGCTACGCACGGCACGTCAAAGCATCCGGGAGAGGCGCACATAAGCTCCGATTCGCGCCACAACACGATCCACGGCTACGAGACGAACACGGCACCGACGAGGACGAGGCGAAGTGACGAGGACGACGCGAAGCAACGAGAAGGACGAACGACACGAACCAACCATGAATCCCTTCGTCCCGATCATACCAATATTCTACATCTACTACCGGAACAGGCACGGACGCGTACGGCGCAGAAGGTAAGCCAGACACCAACCACAAAACACATACAACACGTACACGACACATCACACACACACACGGGGATGCTGAATATACTTACACCAGCAACAGCAGCACCATAGGGGCGGGATGCCCATCACCAATGCCACATATGCACACAGGGGCCTGAATGCGCACCACCACTACCACCCTCACCCAGGGGGGGCTGGATGCCTACCACTACTACCACCCTCACCCAGGGGGGGCTGGATGCCTACCACTACTACCACCCTTAGCCAGGGGGGCAGGATGCCTACCACTACTACCACCCTTAGCCAGGGGGCTGGATGCCTACCACTACTACCACCCTTAGCCAGGGGGGCTTGATGCCTACCACTACTACCACCCTTAGCCAGGGGGCTGGATGCCTACCACTACTACCACCCTTAGCCAGGGGGGCTGGATGCCTACCACTACTACCACCCTTAGCCAGGGGGGCAGGATGCCTACCACTACTACCACCCTTAGCCAGGGGGGCAGGATGCCTACCACTACTACCACCCTTAGCCAGGGGGGCTTGATGCCTACCACTACTACCACCCTTAGCCAGGGGGGCAGGATGCCTACCACTACAACCACCCTTAGCCAGGGGGGCAGGATGCCTACCACTACTACCACCCTTAGCCAGGGGGGCAGGATGCCTACCACTACTACCACCCTTAGCCAGGGGGCTTGATGCCCACCACTACTACCACCCTTAGCCAGGGGGCTGGATGCCTACCACTACTACCACCCTTAGCCAGGGGGCTTGATGCCTACCACTACTACCACCCTTAGCCAGGGGGGCTGGATGCCTACCACTACTACCACCCTTAGCCAGGGGGGCTTGATGCCTACCACTACTACCACCCTTAGCCAGGGGGGCTGGATGCCTACCACTACTACCACCCTTAGCCAGGGGGCTGGATGCCTACCACTACTACCACCCTTAGCCAGGGGGCAGGATGCCTACCACTACTACCACCCTTAGCCAGGGGGCAGGATGCCTACCACTACTACCACCCTTAGCCAGGGGGCTTGATGCCTACCACTACTACCACCCTTAGCCAGGGGGGCTTGATGCCTACCACTACTACCACCCTTAGCCAGGGGGCAGGATGCCTACCACTACTACCACCCTTAGCCAGGGGGGCTTGATGCCTACCACTACTACCACCCTTAGCCAGGGGGGCAGGATGCCTACCACTACTACCACCCTTAGCCAGGGGGGCAGGATGCCTACCACTACTACCACCCTTAGCCAGGGGGGCTTGATGCCTACCACTACTACCACCCTTAGCCAGGGGGGCAGGATGCCTACCACTACTACCACCCTTAGCCAGGGGGGCTGGATGCCTACCACTACTACCACCCTTAGCCAGGGGGCTGGATGCCTACCACTACTACCACCCTTAGCCAGGGGGGCTGGATGCCTACCACTACTACCACCCTTAGCCAGGGGGGCAGGATGCCTACCACTACTACCACCCTTAGCCAGGGGGCAGGATGCCTACCACTACTACCACCCTTAGCCAGGGGGGCAGGATGCCTACCACTACTACCACCCTTAGCCAGGGGGGCTTGATGCCCACCACTACTACCACCCTTAGCCAGGGGGGCTGGATGCCTACCACTACTACCACCCTTAGCCAGGGGGGCAGGATGCCTACCACTACTACCACCCTTAGCCAGGGGGGCAGGATGCCTACCACTACTACCACCCTTAGCCAGGGGGGCTTGATGCCTACCACTACTACCACCCCCACTCATAGGATGGACAATGCATGACACAACAAGCACACCACAACCTAGGGAATGCAAGATAAAGACATCCCCCCACCACCATGACAAGCGTGTGTAGGCTGTGTCAAATGCCTACAACACCGAACATGACTTTGAACATACAATGTGACCCCCTAGCACATGTGCCACACATATATGTGTGTGGCACCCACAATGCAAGCAGCCCATGACCATTGTGGCAATGGGGCCTAAACCCCCATCATCACAGTGACCAAAAGGTAAGTGTGGGGTCCATAGCCGAAGCACATTTTGACCATTGTGGCAATGGGGTCTAAACCCCCATCATCACAGTGACCAAAAGGCAAGTGTGGGGTCCACAGCTGAAGCACATTTTGACCATTGTGGCAATGGGGTCTAAACCCCCATCATCACAGTGACCAAAAGGCAAGTGTGGGGTCCATAGCTGAAGCACATTTTGACCATTGTGGCAATGGGGTCTACACCCCCATCATCACAGTGACCAAAAGGTAAGTGTTGACAAAGAAAGAGCTGCAACTGCCAAACTGCATGGATCATTCCTGGTCACAGAACCAAAAACTCATCTGTGGCAAAGTAGTGTATGTGTCCCATTGCAACATAAATTGGGTGAGCCAAATACTGCAGTGCAAATGAGACATTCCTTTGGCCATGTGCAGACAAACAACACCCATGGGGGCTGACACCGTCAACATTCATCAATGACACAATGACAGAAGTGACCATCAGAATGCAGAACCACATATTTGCACCAATGGGCACACAAATGCAGATATCCTGTGGAGACAGCAGATGTGAGGTGAACAGATACCATACCATGGCAGCAATGGGACACACAAACCATGATCACTGTGCTGACCGATGACCTAGGAGTCCCAGGGACAGCAGGGGAAACACACCAAACAACATACAGCCAATGGCACACCCAAGATATGCCAATGCAGTGGTGCAGATGCACAAACACAAACAGGCAGACCAACACTGTCATCATACACAGCAGGTGAGGGGTGGGGGTGCCAGTGTCCCCAGGCAACCACACAACACATGAGGAGAGCTGAATACCAATCATACAGATGTGCATACACTGCCACACTAAGGTAACTCATGGATCCAAATCCCCTATGTGGGCAAGCAGGCATTGTCAGATGAGAGGGAGCACAAAACACACATGTCACACAGGCACGTAGGAACAACAACTGACACAGCAAGACACAGACACACCACAGCACCACCCCCAGGGCCCCCACAATGTGGTGACCCTGGGCTGAATAAAAATCCCACTGTGATGACAAAGCTAAATGTCGTTCACACTGTGAACCACAGTCAGGTGTCCTGAGCAACAAACTACCATCACACCTACACAAGCACAAATCAATCAGCATGGCCAGTAAGCCAAGGCCAACATGGAGGCAGGGGACTAGCTGGGCAACGACTCCCATCTGCACACACTCAAGACCACACCCCTCGACCTCCAACAATGTGCAGCAGTGAAGTACACATGCACTGGTGACATTGCACATGCACCCATGACTATTCCAGGGTGGTGGGTGGGAACCAAGGTGCAGAAACACATCACACATGGCCACTCAACAAGACTCCTGAATGTCTGACACACTGCACACTACGCTGTACATGGACATGACGGCGATACCACACCAACCAATGGGATCCCAGCCACAGTCACACACCAATGAAGAAGCCAAGGTCACCCACAAAGAACACACATAGACAACAACCAACATTGCAGCCCGGACCCTGAGGAGTGCCAGCAGTCACACACACAACGTGTCACAATCACTGAAAGATAACACGAACTGAAAATCACATGACAGGGGCAAACAACAAGTGCCAAGGGGAAACCTGACTGTGACCCATCTGCGTCTGCACACAAACTCAGCCCTGACAGCAAACACACCTATGGGTGACACCCTGATGACCAGTAATGTGCCATGCACCCACATCACAGAGAACACAGGGAGAAGACTTTGGGGGAACATAGCTCAAGTCAGCAAGCATCACAAACAGGTACAACACTAGGGATCACAGCATGCGCAGATAAATGGAAGTGAACACACAGACATGCACATACAACACACACCTTGGGCGCAGGCAATGTCACACGTGTACACACTGCCATGAGGGGACTCCACTCCTGTGTGAGGAAAGCTGTGCCATATGTTGCCTCAGTAGGGCCCCATCATGTCAGCTGAGCACTTGGTCACACAATCAACAATTAGCACCAAATGAGGGCTCCCATCACATCAGCCTGGTCATGGATGTGCCAACGGAATCATCAGCACAGATCCAACACACTTGTATAGCAATGTTGCACTGACTACACGGATGAGTCCTTCCCCATTGATGCCCAAACCTGCATGTCCAGTGGAGATGGCAACACGGTCAGGGAAGTAGACAAATGCAACGATGGCAGGCACAACAGATGTGCAGGGGTGGAAGCCACAGATATGAAATTGCTAATGTAAGTAGGAAATCCCATTGCCAAATACTGAACACATGACACCCTCAGATGCTGCTATGGATGACATGGATACACCACATGATAGGACACATTCCCCCTGGACCACATGGGTTCCTGCACAGTAACACTTCATAATCATGAGACCAGATATCACCATCACTGCAGCAAGGGCATGGTTAGCAGCACCAACAACATGTACATCTGAAGCATGAGCACTAGAGAAAAGAAAGTTGCTTTATTCAGCATATGTGTTGAATGAAAACGACGTCCAGAAAAAATAGAGCAAAGGCCAATGGCCAGTCCATTGTCAAAGTTCAAACAGGGTGACACTGGCAGATGTCACCCTACGCATGCCTGCACAAAACCAGGGACAATCCACTAGGAGGGGCAACCGGGGGCAGGCCAGGCACCGCAGGGACAGGATCAGGGCTCACCAGGGGGAGTCAGGGAAGGGGTGGTGGGTGCTGGAGAGCCACTGACAACTGCAGTGGAGGTGTCTGACATGGTGTGTGCCGGCACAACTGGGGGCATGACTCAGATGTCGTGGGTGCCGGCACAACTGCAGTGGACCCTGCAGATGGAGTGGACAGGTCCGCCACTGCAGTGCCCAAGTCAGACAGGGCGGTAGTGGACTCCACTGCAGTGCCTACCTCCAGGGGAGGAGAATGGGGAACAGGCAAGGTGGGTTGGACAGAGGGGGAGGACACCCTCACCACATCAGTGGCACAGACAAGCGCAGCGGGGGTGTGGTGCTGGGAGAGCAAGTGGCAGGGGGAGAAGGCCTGATCCTCTTGGGGATGGTATATCTGTGGGTGGGGGAACCTGGGGCAGGGTGTGGTGGGGGCACCTGTGCAGTGGGGGCCTGAGGGATGGAGGACGGAGACCTTGTGCCTGAGCTGCAGAGCGGTGGCGGGGTCTTGCTCTTAGGACTCCGGAGGGACTTGCGGGTGGGGGCCTCAGTCCGTCTGCGCCTGGGGGAGGGTGTCCGGGGGCGAGGGGCACTCTGCTCCGTGTGGGTGGGCTTCCTCTTCCCCCGGGATGCTGGAGCAGCTTCATCGGTGGGGAAGAGGCCGAGGTCACAGAGGAAGAGCTGCTGTGACTTTGGGGTTGCAGGTGAGGCAAGGGAGGGTGCTTTGGAGGGAGAGGGAACTGAGGACTGCGCAGTGCATGTGGATGCGTGTGTGTGTTCCAGGGCCCCATCCCCTGTGAGTCTGGCTTCAGTCCCCTGAATGTGCGTGCGTGTGCGTTTTGTCATTGGCGTGTGTGTCAGTGTGCTGGATGTGTGTGTGCTGGTGTGTGCCTGTGCCAGTGTGTGTGTGCTTGGGATGGGTAAGGTGCTGGGGAGTGTGGATGGAGCAGAGGCAGGAGGGGTGAGGGACCGTTTGAGGAGGGACACTGCTGCCGTCAGGGAGGAGTCCATGGACCTATTGCCCCTCTGTAGGTCAGACATGCCCGATGAGATGCCCTCCATGAACGACACCAGCTGAGTCAACAGCGCGGTGTGCGCATGGAGGACACTCAGCATGGCTGTCTGCCCTACATGGAGCTGGCGAAGGAGGTACACAGACTCCTCACTCAGGGCAGCAGGGGACACAGGGGCAGGGGCTGCGGTGCCTGGCCCAAAGGAGACACGCTCCCGGACATGGGAGCCTCCACGGACCTGGGGAATGGGAGCCGATGGGAGGGCGGTGGTGGTGCTGGTGGTGGCGGGGACAGCAACACTAGCTGGGGTGTGGTGGCTGCTGACACCCGCCTCCACAAGGGAGTCATCCTCCGAGTTGCTCTGGTCCTCAGCTGAGGTGGATGCTGCTGAGGACTCCTCGGTGTGGCTCCCCTCGCCCTCCGTGCCACTGGGTCCCTCCGACCACTCCTCGGCTGCTGACCCAGTCTGGCTCTCTGGCTCCTCCTGGTCCGTGGAGCTGTCCCCTTCCGTGGCCGTGGATGTATCTGCAAACAATGGGGAAACAGACAGACATCAGTCACCTGCACATAACGCACACACCACTGTGAGCACAGCACATCACAGAGCAAGCCCTGGCATCATTAGTTGTACATTGCTAAAAGTGCCCTAACTGAACAGGAGAAGCCAATTGTCAGTCTGATGCCAAGCATGGCACTCACATCCCACATGGCCTTGCACCCATCTGTCTGGTGTCTGTTGGATTGCAACACCCCAGTGTTGACACATGCACCAAGTACACAGTAGTTGGACAGTGCAGAGGACACGGTGTGGCATGTGGACATGCACACATCACAGCTCTTGCCACTGAGTCAGTACAGGTTTCCGGATGAAAGGGATGCCCAGAGTCAAATAGGAAATGCATGTGATGCATACCAGCGACAGACACCATGATGCACCCATGTCCTGATAGCCAGCGCCACTATGGTGTGCATGTAGCACATGTCACTCCCCTGCAGGCTCAACAATCAGTAGACACATGCCATGGCGGAGGCATGACTGCAAAGTCATACATCACTGTCTCAGTGATGTATGACTTTGCAGCCAGGCAACAACACTCTGCACTGTGTCACAATAGTAGGTCATGGGGAATGCAAGTCCTGGAGCTGCACAAGTGCACATGTACATCCCCCCACAACACATCCTCTTAACCCTCATCTGTCCAGGTCATACCTATTGGACATATGGTAGACCTGTGACACTACCCTCTGAACCTGAGCCCCTCACACTCTGCTGTGCATGGGGAACAGCTGCCTGAACTTCACATTCACATGCCCCAGTCTGCATGGGCAGCTGATCAGACACCTATGTGTCACACAAGTATCGTCTCCTATGGTCACATCTCCAGTGGCATGCTGAGCCCCTACCAAGAAACTCCACAGCAGTCCTGGCGACTAATCCACAGCACACTGACACAGAGGCAGACACCTGAGGGGTCAAATCACTGCGCACAATGTGTCAGCTGATACACGGGAGTGGGAGTACAGAGTGTATTGTATGGCCTGGAGTAGGCATGACTGTCCAGCCCCACATGAATGAGGGATGAGCCCTGGACTGTAGGCAGCTGGCTAAGTATGTGTGACACACGTCATATACATACTCCTGGGGCCCAAACATTGTTCCCACCCGCAGCATGGGTGTGTGCCAGATACCCCAGCCACATGTGGTGGATCAGCTCAGCAATTGGACCACAGATCAAAGTAACACGCTGAATACATGTCAGAATACAGGCATTGTGTAAGCAATGGACCCACCCATGATGCCCACCACAGAGTCAGGGAAACAGATGCTGTCTCCCACCTTGAGTCAAGCAAACTGCAAGGACACAGTCCTAAGTGACAGAATCCCCTGCATGTAAGGGCCACACCTGGGTATCAGATGAGGAGTGGGCAGTGCACAATAGAGGGACATGGCTCCTGGACAACATGACTGCTGTACTGTGGCAGTTTAACCAGGCCCGAGGAGGGCACATAGCATGTTAGACAGAGTTCACAGTGCAGTCTTTGACTCACCCCTCCTTGCTGCTCTCTGGCCTTCAGCTGCCCATCCAGGTCTGGAAAGACCACCGCCAGGATCCTGAGCATGTGGGGGTCAGGGTCCGTGTTCCGCCCCTCCTGCGAGGAGGCGACAGCTTCAGCTGGACCCGTGCAATCCTCCGGGTCCAGCCCCGAAGGTCCTGCCACCTCTTTTGGCAGTTGCGGATCCGGCGCTTGTAGACCCCCACGGACCGGACAGCCCGGACGATGTCCTTCCATATCTCCTGCTTCCGATGGGCAGAAGCCTGTCAGGATGACAAAGTGATAAGGCCATTACTACACATGCAACATATCCGTGCATGACACAGTTGCATATACATGTCGCAATCACAGGGGCACATGGTGTACACAGGCAGTGCACGGCTGCCCATGGACAGTTTTCCAGAAGTCACTACATGGTATCATTGCATGGGGAGTAAAACCCTGTTCAGAAGCACTGTCACTGCACCATACCTGTCCAGTGCAAGTCACTACACACTATGGGGGGTGACAACTACTCAGTGAGCCTGCTAGCCAGTGGCATGCAGACTCTCAGCCTTGCTAGTCTGACAAAATGCACATTCAGAAAGGCAGTGCACAGGACACTCACCTGCTCCCCTGGTGTCCCATACAGCTTGCTGTACTGTGGAAGTAGGCTGTCCAGCAGGGCCTGGTTCTCTTCAAGGCTGAAGGCTGGGGCTCTCTCCACAGTACGTGCCATTGCAGGGTCCAGAGGGGCAGAGACAGCAGCAGTGCAGTGGCAGATGTCGTCTTGGAGCATGTAGTGCAGGCAAGTGGGCTCTCAGGGGAACAGCCAGCAATATATATGTGCTGGAGAGGCAGATACTGTCCCTTGTGTCCAAAGTGATAGGTCCAAGTCGTTTGCATCTTCTGAATCTGGCCAATCCATGGAATAGCAGCACCTAAACACGCCCACAGCATCCTTCAAATCTTCAACTTCATGACATACATGATTTTGCAACATTGTTGTGGGTGACCAACTGAATTTCCAGCAACCGACTCGTTCGAAATTCGAAAACGCGTCCGTTGCCAGGCAAGCCCATTGTCAATGGGTGCGCACCGATCGGTCCATTGCGGTACAACGCGCACAGGGGTACAACGCGTACCCGCACACATTGAAGGCAATGGGCCGGCCGGAGGCACCGATCGGTCCATTGCGGTACAACGCGCACAGGGGTACAACGCGTACCCGCACACATTGAAGGCAATGGGCCGGCCGGAGGCACCGATCGGTCCATTGCGGTTCAACGCGCACAGGGGTACAACGCGTACCCGCACACATTGAAGGCAATGGGCCGGCCGGACGCACCGATCGGTCCATTGCAGTTCAACGCGCACAGGGGTACAACGCGTACCCGCACACATTGAAGGCAATGGGCCGGCCGGAGGCACCGATCGGTCCATTGCAGTTCAACGCGCACAGGGGTACAACGCGTACCCGCACACATTGAAGGCAATGGGCCGGCCGGAGGCACCGATCGGTCCATTGCAGTTCAACGCGCACAGGGGTACAACGCGTACCCGCACACATTGAAGGCAATGGGCCGGCCGGAGGCACCGATCGGTCCATTGCAGTTCAACGCGCACAGGGGTACAACGCGTACCCGCACACATTGAAGGCAATGGGCCGGCCGGAGGCACCGATCGGTCCATTGCAGTTCAACGCGCACAGGAGTACAACGCGTACCCGCACACATTGAAGGCAATGGGCCGGCCGGAGGCACCGATCGGTCCATTGCAGTTCAACGCGCACAGGGGTACAACGCGTACCCGCACACATTGAAGGCAATGGGCCGGCCGGAGGCACCGATCGGTCCATTGCAGTTCAACGCGCACAGGGTACAACGCGTACCGCGCACATTGAAGGCAATGGGCCGGCCGGAGGCACCGATCGGTCCATTGCAGTTCAACGCGCACAGGGGTACAACGCGTACCCGCACACATTGAAGGCAATGGGCCGGCCGGAGGCACCGATCGGTCCATTGCAGTTCAACGCGCACAGGGGTACAACGCGTACCCGCACACATTGAAGGCAATGGGCGGGCCGGCCGGAGGCACCGATCGGTCCATTGCAGTTCAACGCGCACAGGGGTACAACGCGTACCCGCACACATTGAAGGCAATGGGCCGGCCGGAGGCACCGATCGGTCCATTGCAGTTCAACGCGCACAGGGGTACAACGCGTACCCGCACACATTGAAGGCAATGGGCCGGCCGGAGGCACCGATCGGTCCATTGCAGTTCAACGCGCACAGGGGTACAACGCGTACCCGCACACATTGAAGGCAATGGGCCGGCCGGAGGCACCGATCGGTCCATTGCAGTTCAACGCGCACAGGGGTACAACGCGTACCCGCACACATTGAAGGCAATGGGCCGGCCGGAGGCACCGATCGGTCCATTGCAGTTCAACGCGCACAGGGGTACAACGCGTACCCGCACACATTGAAGGCAATGGGCCGGCCGGCGGCACCGATCGGTCCATTGCAGTTCAACGCGCACAGGGGTACAACGCGTACCCGCACACATTGAAGGCAATGGGCCGGCCGGAGGCACCGATCGGTCCATTGCAGTTCAACGCGCACAGGGGTACAACGCGTACCCGCACACATTGAAGGCAATGGGCCGGCCGGAGGCACCGATCGGTCCATTGCAGTTCAACGCGCACAGGGGTACAACGCGTACCCGCACACATTGAAGGCAATGGGCCGGCCGGAGGCACCGATCGATCCATTGCAGTTCAACGCGCACAGGGGTACAACGCGTACCCGCACACATTGAAGGCAATGGGCCGGCCGGCGGCACTGATCGGTCCATTGCAGTTCAACGCGCACAGGGGTACAACGCGTACCCGCACACATTGAAGGCAATGGGCCGGCCGGAGGCACCGATCGGTCCATTGCAGTACAACGCATCACTGTACATGTGACTGGCATAGGTCAGCATGCCTGTCTCAGATGGACATATGCCAGACACAGATAGCTCCCAGGGAGTGAGGGGCACACCTACATCACGACAGCCTGTCCAAACCTTATCATAAGGCATGTAAGGCTGCATTTCCTATTGTGTGTATGTTGGTGTACATGTTGTCCTGTGGGTGTCACCTGTGGGCAGCCACCCCCAGGCTGTGCACGTGTTCATGGGGACAGGATCCTGGGTGTTACGTGTACGTGACCACTGTGATGTGCAACTGTTCATATCTGTGCATGTGTCATGGTCACATTTCACAGTGGTGTTTGTGTATGTCATGTCACATACCCCGTGAGTCCCATGTGGGACGGTATGTTTGAGCCAGGGTGTTCCAGTGGCACAATAGTGATGGACCTCCACAGTCTTTGTGCATGTAGTGTTTACAATGTCTCTGATTTCATGTGCACAATGGGAGACAGTCTCCACATCCACGTTGTGTGTGCATGGACTCTGATGTTGTGCGTGTGTGTCACAGACGTCCATGTCTGTCCTGCCATGGCAAGTGTGGCCACTACCTGTGGGGGTCATGTTTGTTTTGCTGTGGTGTACACATGATACTCCAGGTGATGCCAGTGTCCATGTGGCATTACAGGGTCCCTGGGAATGTACCTGTCGTTGAGCTGTGGTGCCTGGGGCACATCTGTCCTCACATGTCACTGTGGGGGGTGACTGTGACACGGCATCATGATATCCAATGGGCCAACCTGGGACAAATTGATGCCACCTGTAGGACCGTGTTGACAGATGTTGGCCATGTATGTACCATACATGTCCTTCCGGTACTGCACACTTCATGTAGTTGTGCCTCATGATGATGTATGTTGGGATCTTGAGTGTGTTCAATGCCGCATATGTGGGGTGACTTACGATCTTGCTTACTTCTCCTCTGCACTGCAGGGCTCCTGCTGTCCATCGGCCATTCCCAGACCTGGCAACGATGGTGGAACGGGACAGCATCCGACGGTACCGCTTCACCAGGCAGCTGATTGAGGATTTGGCAGTGCAGTTGTCCCCACATTTGCAGCCTGGCCGGCCGTATCCTACAGCGCTGACCCCCAAGGTGAAGGTGATGGCAGCCCTACACTTCTTTGCCACCGGTACCTTCCAACATACTGTGGCGTCTGCTGGTGGGATGTCACAGACCATGTTCAGCCGTGTGCTCCGCGATGTTTTGGCGGCAATGTTGCTCTTCCCGAACCGGTACATCTATTTCCCTAGACTGCGACGACTCACTGATGTGAAGAGTGACTTTTATGCCCTGGGGAGGATGCCGCATGTCATTGGCTCCATTGATGGGACACATGTGGCTTTGGTACCACCACAGGCCCAGGAGCAGGCCTACAGGAACCGCAAGCACTACCACTCGGTCAATGCACTGGTGGTGTGTCTTGCAGACATGACCATCACACACGTGTGTGCCCGTTTCCCTGGTTCAGCACACGATGCCTTTGTGATGAGGAGTAGTCGCATCCCCAGGATGATGGCACAGATGCAGAACCAGCGTGCCTGGCTTGTCGGTGTGTACTGACTTTGTGCCATTGTGTGTGATCTGATCTGTAGTATTCCGCCCACTTTTCCAAGTCAGCTAATGTGCACTTGTCTGGCCGTAGGTGACTCGGGATACCCCAACATGCCGTGGTTGCTGACACCCCTCAGGAACCCTGTGACACCTGCCCAGATGCGCTACAATGAGGCACATGGTCGGACCAGGAGAGTAATTGAGCGGACCTTTGGTCTCCTGAAGAGCCGCTTCCGCTGCCTGGACAAGACCGGAGGGTCCCTCCCATATGCCCCTGCGAAAGTGTGCAAGATTATCATCGTCTGCTGCATGCTCCACAACATGGCAGTGCGGAAGGAGTTGCCTCTCATCCAGGATGACGATGACTAACATCCGCCACCTGTGGAGGATCCTGGCCTGGACCACGATACCAGTGACGATGATGATGATGATGGTGATGGTGATGTCCGCACACAGCTCATCACCAACTTCTTTAGCTGAATGTGAGTATCCTGAGGTGTCATGTCAATGATGTGAGTTGGCATGATGTGTGGGTGGTGCTCTGGTGCTGTTGGAGTGTGTCCATGGGCTACTTGACTGGATGTGTGTTGCGATGTGTGCTTACAGGTGGGCTGTACTCCCCAACAGTGTTGACATGCTAACTTGGTTCTGGGTGGGTATCTTGTAACATGTATTGTGCATGAGTTTTGCTGTTCTGTCCTGTACTCCATTGCTTTTGACTGTGTGTCATTTCTGTCCTTCACAGGGTACTTTCAGATTCGTTTGGTCAACTGTGTCCACCGACGACGTGATTGCACATCCAGGCTGGTAGCTGTTGTGTCCCTACAGGTGATGTGCGCCACACCCATGGACTTCCTTCCGTCTACAGTTGTTGACTGTGTGCCCGCTACCAGGTGGGGTTACCTTGCATCTGTAGTGGTTACGGCATGTTGCTACTGTGTAATAAACCTGTGCTTCACTTAGTGATGTGCGTTGTCTGTGGTCACACATTTGACTGCCATTTGCTTACTGCACCTGTGGGCTACTTGACTACAACTGGGAATGGGTGTGGTGTCTGTGCATTGCACCGTCTTCCCTGGCAACATCAGTGTAGGCAATGAGTCAGATGGCCTAGGTGTGTATGTGTCGTGTAGCCCTGGTGGTGTGTCTCCCTCATGTGTGTCACGTTGCCTGTACTCACATACCTGTGTTGTCCTTGCTGTTGCAGTTCGCATACACAGTGTAATTTTGCAGTTCATCATCCCCATAACAGCACCCACGTTGGAATCACGACAGAGGCAAGTATGGTGTATTAGTGTGTTTATTGTGATACATTTGTGTTAATAGTGCATAGGATGGGTTGTGCTGTACATGAATCTTGCAATCCCAAGTTCCTAGGTGAATTGAAAGTCCGGGTAGACAGGATCCCCAGTATCAGGGCCACAGTTGTCTGACACATTGGTCCAACTTGTACTCCCCATGCAATGTGTGGGAGTAGTGTTGCCGTCAACAGGGTGAACAGTCTGTGCACAAAGGCGAACATCCAGAACAGGTTCAGGCTTCCTGGGAGTTGCGCTTGGCCATCGGCCTCTCACTTTTCCCTCCTCGGACGACCCCTCTTCTTGGGGGGGGGCCCTCAAGTGCAGGCTGCTGCGGTGCAGGGGACTCTCCGCCAGAGTCCTCCTCCCTCCCTGTGGCAGTTGCAGTTTGTTCGGCACCAGATGTTGTTGGCACACAGGGAGGTGTGGACTGGTTGCTGTTCATCTGGCGGAGGCATTGTAAAATGTCCCTGTGCACCGCCGTCATCTCATGCAGTGCATCCCACTTGGACTCCACGCGGGACATGTGTGAGTCCACACGGGACATGTGTGACTCCACGTGGGACATGTGGGAGTCCAAGCGGGCATGATGGGCAGCCTGCTGCTGTTTAATGTCTCTGAGGAGCCCCACTACCTGGCTGAGCTCTCCGGTGCTGGACTGGTACGCATCAGCTATGCGTACCAGTTGTGGGTCGTCATGCACACCAGCAACGTCTGCAAGCAGCGACCTCTGTCTCCCACCCCTCCCACCACCCCTGCTGACATGTGCAGTGTGTGCAGTAGCACGCACAGATAACCCTGGTCCACCTTGGGGGTTGGTGGTGGTGGTGGTGTCCATGGCCCCAGGTTGGTCCAGGGTCACTGTGCTGGTGTTGCTCCTTATTCTGTCCATGTCGGCAGGGATGGTATTCGTGGTGACAGTCGTTGTAGGGGTGGGTGCAGGGGGTGCAGCTGGTGGTCCTGCTGGTGCTGCAGCTGGTGGTCCTGCTGGTGCTGCATGTTGACTTGCACCGGATGTGCCAGGTTGTTCTTCATCGTCCGAGGAGGACAGAGGCTGTACGACGCCAGTGAGCTCGGCATCCTCTTGAGCCTGGGACTGGGACTCCTCAGCGTCTGCTGCTGTGTCCCCATCATCACCTGTTTTTGGGAGACACAAACAATGTATGTCATGTTTCTGCAGGCATCAGTGGTTGACACACATGACAGTTGTGACTGTGCCTCTGGGTGCGGGCCTGTACATTGCATTGTCCTAAGTCGTCACAGTCAGGGGTTGATATTGGTGTGGCACATTGTCCTGCATTATTTGGGCATTTCTATGTATTTTCTGGGGTGTGAACATGGTCTGCATTGCTTGTGTTTGGTTGACAGCCAGACCTCCTTCCCACCCAGCCAGCCAGTCAGTTATCCCACCATGGAACGTGCTTGCGTTGCAGGGAGTGTAAGTTGTCTCTCAGGATGTCAGTCAGTGGTGTCCTGCTGTTTGTTGGTGCACAGTTGGCAGCAGGGCCTTGTGCTCCCCACAGCAGTAGCCAGTGTCAGCCATCTTGTGAGTCCTTCTCCACTCCCTGTGATGTGAGCATGGTTCAGGGTGGTGTTGATGGGACAGTTGTGGGGGTGAGCTATGTCTGTGACTACGACTCCCATCATGCCATTGCCTCCACCCCACTTGCCAGCATTCCCATACTTACTTGCTTTTGTGTGGAGTTCAGTGGGTGTGGGTGTGAGGGCAATGGCAAGATGGCTGACAGTGGTGTCCTGCTGTTGGTTGGTGTGCAGTACCCAGCATGCCCTTGTGCTCCCCACGACACAGCAACAGTGTCAGACATCTTTGATGGGCCTTTCCACTCTCTGTGGGATGTGCATGCGTGAGTGTGAGCTTGCTGGGCCATGTGGTGGGGGATGTAGGGCTGTGACTACAACTCCCATCATGCTATTGCCTCCACCCCCTTCCCAGCATGCCCATGCTTCCTTCCTTTTGACTCTGCTTCCCTGTGGGGTGGGCTGGCTGTGCTGACAGGATGGCTGGGAGTGTTGTCCTGGCAGTTGTTTGGCTAAGAGTCCCAAGAGTGTCCCTGTGCTTCACACAACATAACCCAGGGTGGTGGTGCTTTGTGGGATCTTGTGTTAGGATGGAGGGCATTGCATTCTACCAGGTGGGTACTGTGGAGTTTGTGTTGGGGGGTGTGAGGGGAGGTGCTGGTGACTATAGTCAGTGCTGCAAGTCCCCCTTCCCACCCAGCCAGCCAGATATCCCACCATGGAACGTGCTTGCATTGCAGGGAGTGTAAGTTGTCTCTCAGGATGTCAGTCAGTGGTGTCCTGCTGTTTGTTGGTGCACAGTTGGCAGCAGGGCCTTGTGCTCCCCACAGCAGTAGCCAGTGTCAGCCATCTTGTGAGTCCTTCTCCACTCCCTGTGATGTGAGCATGGTTCAGGGTGGTGTTGATGGGACAGTTGTGGGGGTGAGCTATGTCTGTGACTACGACTCCCATCATGCCATTGCCTCCACCCCACTTGCCAGCATTCCCATACTTACTTGCTTTTGTGTGGAGTTCAGTGGGTGTGGGTGTGAGGGCAATGGCAAGATGGCTGACAGTGGTGTCCTGCTGTTGGTTGGTGTGCAGTACCCAGCATGCCCTTGTGCTCCCCACGACACAGCAACAGTGTCAGACATCTTTGATGGGCCTTTCTACTCTCTGTGGGATGTGCATGCGTGAGTGTGAGCTTGCTGGGCCATGTGGTGGGGGATGTAGGGCTGTGACTACAACTCCCATCATGCTATTGCCTCCACCCCCTTCCCAGCATGCCCATGCTTCCTTCCTTTTGACTCTGCTTCCCTGTGGGGTGGGCTGGCTGTGCTGACAGGATGGCTGGGAGTGTTGTCCTGGCAGTTGTTTGGCTAAGAGTCCCAAGAGTGTCCCTGTGCTTCACACAACATAACCCAGGGTGGTGGTGCTTTGTGGGATCTTGTGTTAGGATGGAGGGCATTGCATTCTACCAGGTGGGTACTGTGGAGTTTGTGTTGGGGGGTGTGAGGGGAGGTGCTGGTGACTATAGTCAGTGCTGCAAGTCCCCCTTCCCACCCAGCCAGCCAGATATCCCACCATGGAACGTGCTTGCATTGCAGGGAGTGTAAGTTGTCTCTCAGGATGTCAGTCAGTGGTGTCCTGCTGTTTGTTGGTGCACAGTTGGCAGCAGGGCCTTGTGCTCCCCACAGCAGTAGCCAGTGTCAGCCATCTTGTGAGTCCTTCTCCACTCCCTGTGATGTGAGCATGGTTCAGGGTGGTGTTGATGGGCCAGTTGTGAGGCTGAGCAATGTCTGTGACTACGACTCCCATCATGCTATTGCCTCCACCCCCTTCCCAGCATGCCCATGCTTCCTTCCTTTTGACTCTGCTTCCCTGTGGGGTGGGCTGGCTGTGCTGACAGGATGGCTGGGAGTGTTGTCCTGGCAGTTGTTTGGCTAAGAGTCCCAAGAGTGTCCCTGTGCTTCACACAACATAACCCAGGGTGGTGGTGCTTGTGGGATCTTGTGTTAGGATGGAGGGCATTGCATTCTACCAGGTGGGTACTGTGGAGTTTGTGTTGGGGGGTGTGAGGGGAGGTGCTGGTGACTATAGTCAGTGCTGCAAGTCCCCCTTCCCACCCAGCCAGCCAGATATCCCACCATGGAACGTGCTTGCATTGCAGGGAGTGTAAGTTGTCTCTCAGGATGTCAGTCAGTGGTGTCCTGCTGTTTGTTGGTGCACAGTTGGCAGCAGGGCCTTGTGCTCCCCACAGCAGTAGCCAGTGTCAGCCATCTTGTGAGTCCTTCTCCACTCCCTGTGATGTGAGCATGGTTCAGGGTGGTGTTGATGGGCCAGTTGTGAGGCTGAGCAATGTCTGTGACTACGACTCCCATCATGCTATTGCCTCCACCCCCTTCCCAGCATGCCCATGCTTCCTTCCTTTTGACTCTGCTTCCCTGTGGGGTGGGCTGGCTGTGCTGACAGGATGGCTGGGAGTGTTGTCCTGGCAGTTGTTTGGCTAAGAGTCCCAAGAGTGTCCCTGTGCTTCACACAACATAACCCAGGGTGGTGGTGCTTTGTGGGATCTTGTGTTAGGATGGGGGGCATTGCATTCTACCAGGTGGGTACTGTGGAGTTTGTGTTGGGGTGTGTGTGAGGGGAGGTGCTTGTGACTATGGTTAGTGCTGCAAGTCCTCCTTCCCACCCACCCAGCCAGCCAGATATCCCACCATGGACTGTGCTTGCATTGCAGGGAGTGGAAGTTGTCTCTCAGGATGTCAGTCAGTGGTGTCCTGCTGTTTGTTGGTGCACAGTTGGCAGCAGGGCCTTGTGCTCCCCACAGCAGTAGCCAGTGTCAGCCATCTTGTGAGTCCTTCTCCACTCCCTGTGATGTGAGCATGGTTCAGGGTGGTGTTGATGGGCCAGTTGTGAGGCTGAGCAATGTCTGTGACTGCGACTCCCATGATGCTATTGGCTACACTGACTTGGCCGGCATACACAGAATTCCTTCCTTTGAGTGGTCTTCACTGTGTGTTGGTGTTGTTGTGGTGGCTACATGTGTGGATGTGTTTGTTAGTTCAATTTGTGCCACTGCCTAGCTGTAGTTGTGGTTGTGTTTGTACATGTGTTGGCACAGTTGGATGTGACTTTTTTGATGGCATGTGTTGTGTTTCTCTGACTGACATACACATTTTGGGATGATTCTGTTCTGGTTGCTGTGTGATTGCTATGAGTGCATGGTTTGACTCTCCCCTTGACAGTGATGTGTGTGTGTTTTGTGGCAGTATATTGTGTACATTTGTTGTGTACTCACCAGGCTCTGGGATGTCCTCTAGTCCATATATGCTCACTGGCGGTAGGATGGCCCGCACCTTCTCCTCCCAGGGCCTGAGGTATATTGGCTTGGCAGGAGGGCCACTGCCGGTGTGTTGGCTGTTGATGTAGTCTTGCTTCAGCAGTTTCCGTACCCTCCTGCGCACGTCATACCACCTGTTCTGGATGTCGGTCTTTGTGCGCCGACATGGTGATTGGGCGTTCACCCTGTTGATGATCCTCTCCCACATCTTGGTTTTCTGCGACATGGGGGTCTGTTGGACCAATGTGCCAAACAGCTGTGGCTCTACCCTGAGGATCTCGTCTACCAGGACTTCCAATTCACAATCTAGGAACTTGTGATTCTTCTTGGGGGGCATGGTGATGGGTGGTGATGGTGAGTGATGTGTGTGTTGGTGTGCAGGTGAGGGTGTGTGAGTGTGTGTTTTGCTGGGTGTATGTGAGGTAGGTATTTGTTGGTGTGCTGATGGTGTGTGGCTTGTGTGAGGGATGAGCTGTGGGTGTGTGGTTGCTTTCTCTTGGGTGCTGGCAGTGGAATGGCATTTGCAAAGGCTCATGGTAGTGATTTGTGTCCTTTATATAGGTGGAGTTGTGGGTGTGTCTTTGTTCTCTGTCCCCACCCCCCCCAGTATTTATTGGCTTGGTAATTGCTTGTTTGGCCTTTTTTTGGGTGATTTTTCCTTTGTGCTGTTTGTGTATGTTGGAAACGTTCTTGTGACCGAGTCGGACCCTGCATTGGTCTCGTACGGTGTTTTCCGTTTCGTTCACGCTGTGTTTGTGCAGTTTTCTATGCTGCGTACGCGTCGGTCGCGGTGTATTGTGTTGCTTCGGCTCGGTTTTGTATGCGTGTCGGTCGTACGGCTTGTCCTCCGTCCGACTCGCTCGTGGTTTTCGCGCCTTGCATCGTACTTAGCGGTTTGGAGTTCGCGTGTACGTTTCGGTCGGATTTGTTCCGGGTGCGTGTCGGTCGGTTGGATTCGCGTGTTTTTCCGGCCGGATTGCTGTTTTCCGTGCGGCTCGGTCGGTCGGCTTGGTTTCGTTACGTGTCGGTCGGATTTTTCGCGCCTTGCATCGTACTTGGCGTGTCGGGCGCCACGGGTGCGTGTCGGTCGGTATTTTTTCCGGATCCGAGTCGGTCGGTGCTTTTTCCGGCCCGAATCGGAATCGACCCCATAGTGTGAACCTGTAATCAGCACTCAACAGTGGCTTTAAAACTTCACTTGCTTGTTCAAACAGTGCACACTTAACTGAAGGCTGGCGGTTACATTGCTGCTGAGAGCTTATTGTACAATAATATTTTCGAATGTA